>JACYFF010021161.1:0-38275 GCA_017589665.1 Selenicereus undatus | reverse complement strand
AGATCTACCCGAAATAGAGCAAAACAGAGCCAAATTATTATGAGGAACAACCAAAAACAGAGCAAAATTATTATGAGGAACAATCACACTTGATAAGGGCTTCATAGAAGAAAGCTCAGACCGATTCGCTTGATAGCACAGGCAGCCAAATCGAAGACCTTCCTCCAAGATTCCACTGCTGGGCTTTGAAACTCGAAGTACCCAGCTTCAATCTCCTCTATTTTCTCTCTGAATGCGGGAAGGAAGAAGAACAATGCTTCTTTTGCTCCTTTCTCTCTTCTCCTCCAATCTCTTCACCTTCAATTGCAAAGATCTGGAAATTTTGGGGGTTTCGGGCCAAAAAACTTGAAGAAAAGCGGAGAGAAGATGGAGGCCAGGCAGTGAGAAGATGTTTCCCGCCAGTGACAGCAGCCATGGGAAGATGACGAGTGAACATGACGGTCACATGAAGACAGTGAGAGAAAGACAGGGAGAGATAAAGACAGAGAGAGAGAGGGGATGATTTCGAGCCTTGAGAAAATTAAAGGGCAGACCACGGTCTGCAACGTGGGGAAGTGAATTAATATGACAGTTGGGATACAGCCAGAAAGAGAAGAAAGAAAACTCTAGATTCATAGCCACGTTCTGCGTGTGAGATGAGGGCTGAATTTTTATATTTTATTTCTTACCCAATTAATTTAAATCAATGGTTATTAGTAATTCAAGCTAGAGATCGTATGGCTGAAAATTATTAATTCATGAGAATTTAGGAAATGACAGTTATTAAAACTTTGCTTTTATGTATTAGTATAGATATAGATTAACCAAATATCAAGTTATGGGAATTAATGATTTAATTCTTATACCTAGATTAAAAAATAATTAACTCAATGATCCATTAATGTTCGATTAGTGTGTCTTACTTGGAAGTTCGAATCACAGATCTAGAGGTTTCATGAACCTTGAATAGGTCATTTGATTTTTTTTCCACTCCATCAGAAGAATAGAATTATTAATTCTCATAGTTTATGTTTGGTTCATAATTCTTGACAATCACATACTAGAGTTATCACTCAAACTTTCAGGTATGAGTTTGGAGAAAACCCTCCATTTTCATCGGTTTACATAAACTCATACCATTGGAATCAAATTTCACATTCATTAGCTAAACCAAGTAGGTGACATTAGTGTGAAAATAATTTTGTTATGGAATGGCTGACCCCAATCTAGGAGCTAGGAGCTTGTATTTATAGTTGATAAAGATATAATTAAATTACATAAGTACCCTTTTCCTATTACACGCCCTCAAGTTATACAAGGGAGCAGTCGGATAGATTGGACTTATGAAATTAAAATGGTTGAGAAGACAACCCTTTAGTAAAAACAAACTGAAGCTTAGTAGATACATGTCGAACAACTAAATCACCATGAGCAACACATTCTCGCACAGAAATGATAATCAACAACGATATGCTTGCTGCGATCATGATGGATTCGATTGGTTGTTAGATACATGGCACCTACATTGTCACAATATATCTTAATTGGTGAGGCAATTACTGTACCAAGATCAAGTAAAAGCTTGCAAATCCAAATGGTCTCAACAACAGTATAGACAACAACTCGATACTCAGCTTCAGGAGAGGATTTTGAAATAGTCGGTTGCTTCTTCGAGCATCAAGCAATAAGATTGGGTCCAAAAAATACTGCATACCCAGTGGTAGATCAACATAAGTCACGATATCCAACCCAGTCAGCATCAAAGCAAGCAACAATAAGGGAAGGAACTGCATCAGCACGTAGCAGTAGCCCCACTGGCGGAGCTACATAGAGACAGGAGGGGTCAATTGACCCCCCAGTTTTTTGGGGGGAAAAAATATGGGGTATTTTTGTCAATAAAAAAACATATATATTAATTCGTTCATATATAATTCGTAGAATCATCCTTTCCCACGTGGTTGGTTCCCTTTTTGCGTTTCAATGGGTTGCGTGTTCGAATCTTGGTTGTTGCTTCCAGGCCCTTCGCTTTTGTTTTTTTTTTTTGAGTTTTGGAAGTTCATTAACCTGCCTTGCCTGGCTGCCTAGTGTCCACGACCCTTCAAGCCCTCTCTGTTGCTCCTTGCTCGCACACACAGTCGCACGCCAGCCCCTGCCCAGTGCCCACCCTTTCTCTCACTCTTTAGCCGCCGCCCACCGGCACGCTGTCCACTAACCGACTGCCGCCGCCGCAGTCGGCCGCCAGGCCCGCCTTCACTGCTTCTCATCTCTCATCCTAACTCTTAAATCTCAACTCCCAATTTGAGGTAATTCTCAAAAATACTCAATTTTTGTTTTTAATTTTGTTATTTTATAAATAATTATGTTTATTTTACTGATTTTAGTTAGATTTGTGTTAAATAATTTATTAATTTAGTGAATTACTCATGATTCATGAATTGAAAATATGAATTTTAATCTAATTGTCTTATTGGTTGAAGATTTAAAATTTGGCTAATTTTGTTTGTAATTACTTTCTTATTTATGTTTAGTTTATTAATTTTTATTGAATTTGTTTTGAATAAGTGGTTAATTTAGAGATTTACTCATCAATTCAAATATTAGGTTTTGCCTTTCTTGATTGAGAATTTAGAAATTAGAATTGGGGTAATTTGTTGGTTGTTGTTTGTTTATTTGTGCTAAATTTATTGACTTTAGGCAAATTTGTGTTTGTTTATGATAAACACAAACTCCCCCAATTCTAATTCCTAAATTCTCAATCAAGAAAGGCAAAACCTAATTTTGTAAATAATTAAGTAAATTATTTTGTAATAATTATGTTTATGATTTACTAAAAACCATGAACCTAAGTAAGAGTGTTCTCTGCGATGAAATTCATCAAGACCAAATTGCGGAACAAAATATCAGATGAATTTTAAAATGATACTGTTGTTACTTATTTTGAGATTGATATTTTTAAAAGTCTCTCGAACGACGATATCATACTTTACTTTCAAAACATGAGATCTCGTCGAAGACAACTTTCTTGAATATAGTAGCTATGCATTTCATTTTTAGAACTATTAAAGTTTATATTATGTGTATTATTAATCTCCCCCCCCCCTTGGTTTAAATCCTGGCTCCGCCCCTGAGTAGCCCATGATCAAGTGTTCCCTGAATATACCTGAGAATACGATTAGCAGCTAATAGGTAAGTGGTACGGGGAGCATGCATAAACTGGGAAACTACATGAACTACATATGTAATGTTAGGACATGTCATAGTCAAATATTGTAAAACACCTACCATACTTGTGTACTCAATGGGGTATGTAAGTAGTTCATCATTAGAGACAGATAGGGTGGTCCTAAGACTGGAAGAAGTGTGAACAAGCTTGCAGGTGTGGACATGAAACTTATGAAGAAGATCAGAAGTGTATTTGTATTGGGTTAGAAACAAACTTGCTGGGGAATGAGTAATTGGCACTCCTAAGAAGTAATGAAGGTTGCCTAAATCTTTCATGGCAAACTGACGGGAGAGCAAATTAATGAAGAAATAAAGAGCAGAAAGAGAACTCCCCGTCAGGACAATGTCATCAACACACAATAAGAGAATAATTGTATGCGAACTGGAGCGAAGAATAAACATGGACGGATCAGCCTGACTGCAATGAAAACCATGTGATAGCAGAAAGCTACTGAATCTATGGAACCAAGCTCGAGGTGCTTGCTTAAGACCATAAATAACTTTTTTTAAGCAACACACATGCTTAGGAAGAATGGGATTAACAAACCCAAGAGGCTCACACATGTATACCTACTCACTTAATATGCCATGAAGAAAAGCATTTTTAACATCAAGTTGATGAATAAGCCACTTCTTAAACAAAGCAATGGATAATATGAGATGAATCGTTGTATGATGAACAACAGGAGAGAAGGTCTCATGAAAGTCAATACCTGTCTGCTGATGATTGCCTGTAGCAACCAGACGAGCTTTGTACCTCTCAATGCTACCATTAAACTTGTATTTTATCATGTATACCCACTTACTTGCAACGAAATTCTGAGCAAAATTATGAGGAACAAGTCCCCATGTATCATTAGCCATTAGCACATTAAACTCATTAGCCATAGCTTCTTGCCACTAAGGTTTCTGATAAGCTTCCTTGAAGGAAGCAGGTTCGATTTTAGGATAAGGAGAGGAGAGAGAGAGAGAGAGAGAGAGAGAGAGAGAGAGAAGCTTTTTGGGCTTGGTAATACCAAATTTGGACCTAGTTTGCATAGGGTGGACATTAGTAACACTAGAAGTAGGAAACAATATTACAAGAAGGGTCGAAGAGGGACCCAGAAAGGATGAGGTCGGATGAGTGGGAATAGAAGGTGTAGGCTGACACGGGGAAGAAAATGGGGTGTTGGGACTAGTGGGTAACTCAACGAGATCCACAGTTGGGCTGGGTGGCAAGGAGGGCCACAACGGAGAGGAATGAGAAACAGGGGGGCTAAGTGATGATGGGGAGACAACCATAGGTGACACAACACTAGAGTCACGGGAAGGAGAGGCAACGGGGAGCTCATCAAGACAAACTAACACCGAACCTAAAGGGGCAAAGCTATCAGAAGTGGAAGTGAGAGAGAGGAAGTCAGTCACAAGCTGGTCATGATTGACGGCATCAATTGAAGCAGCATGTTTAAAAAACTGAAAAGGAAAAATTTGTTCACGAAATTGGACATGTTGACTAGTAAAAACTTTGCCAATTTTGGGGTATAGACATCTATAACCTTTATACTGAGCAGCATACCCAAGAAAAACACATTCAATAGAACAGCGTTGTACTTGTTTTGCGAAGATGCAGAGAAATTCGGAAAACAAGCACAACCAAACATTCTTATGAATGTGTAGCCGGGGGGTTTACCAAATAGTTTTTGAAAGGCACTGTCAGAACTCATAATAGATGTAGGAAGAAAATTTAATGGTGAAGGCATTCGTGAACGCAATAGAAACCCAAAATTGAGTTGGTAACAACGATTGAATTAGAAAGCCACAAACCATCTTAAGAAGATGATGATGCTTCCGTTCTGCTACACCATTCTAAGCCTCAGTGTCATGACAAGATTTTTGAAATAAGAATTCTCGTTTAAAGAAACAAATCCTGCATGGGAGAGTTATCAAACTCACCTCCTCTATCACTTTGACAAATTTTGATGCAAGTTCCAAACTGTTTTTCAACCATAGTTTTGAAATTCTGACAAATTGGAAGAACCTCTTTTTTCCTTTTCATGGGATAGAACAAACTAAAACGAGAGTAGTCATCTAAAAAAATTACATAATAATGAAAAGATGAATGAGAAATAGTAGGAGATTAACACATATCTGAATGCGTTAATTGTAACGAAGAAACAAAATTGTGTTCAACATGTTTAAAGGAAGATGATGCTATTTATAAGTCGACAAGTGACACAATTATCATGAAAAACTGAACTAGAGACAAGTTTATTTTTTCTAAGAGTATCTAAAAGTGTAGCTCCATACTGACCAAGCCGCCTATACCAAGCATCGCTAGAGGAAGCCAGAGTGAGAAAAGCAGGGGTAGATTCAAGCATACGACTGAGAGAAACGGACTAGACATTGCTGCTACTAGAGGCCTGTAACAGGACGTAACTAGTGGAGTTGTACTTTATAGAGAAACAAGAACCATTGATTTCAACATGACAATTGTTATCTTTACAAAGACATCTAATGGATAAAAGATTATGTTCAATTGTGGAACATGAAGAACAGAATGAAGAAGCAAGGGCTTAGAATGAGTTTTAATGGTTAATGAGCCAATGTTAGCAATGGGCAATAATGAACCATTCCCTACAATAGCTTTTCAGAACCTAAATAAGGAGTCAGAGAAGATAAACTACCTTCTTCAGGAGTCATGTGAGCAATAGTGGCAGAGTTTGGGTACCAAAGGCTTTCAGTGGCTTTGATTTGCGACAAAGGGGCCATAGAAAAAATATTGGAGGCAGGTTTAGGTTGATATCTAATAGGACAAGAAACAACATAATAGCCAGAAAATTTGCAAATTTGACAGATAATATTAGGAGCTAACCCTAACACCGCCTCAAATGAATCACTACCTGCAAATGAAGAATTAGTAGCAGAAATAGAGGTACAATAAATATCAGACGATGAAACAACTGAATTACAATAAACATAACTTGTAGGCATACTCCTAGAAGATGTAACGGGTTGAGAAGATGGGTTGGAATTATGACCATTCCTATTCTGACCCTTATTATTGCGGTTGTTGTCACGCACTTATTGTCACCTTTGTTGCAACAACCTTTGGATCGATTGGTCTGGCTGGATGATGCAGAACCAGAATTACCATCTACTGGTGTGGTGGGCGTGGCAAACGCTTGATGGTTGATTGAGCCATGTTCACGGTTGCAAACGAAGTGGACACGACGTTTATGAAACAACAAAGGTATACGAACTTCATCAAAGAAAATACCACTCGATAGAAAGGATAGATTATTAACAAAATTATAGTACTTTGAACCAAGTCCATTGAGGGTGTGTTGAATAAGTTCCAGGTCAGAAGCAGAAGACTTGATAGTTGCTAAAGAATCAGCGATGGACTTAATGTGATGCAAGTATTCATCCATGGCGGAGATTCAGGCTGATCAAGATTCGAAAGCATTTGCTTCAAATCTAAAGCACTTGTGAAACTTGCAGTATTAAATCGGGATTCAAGACGTTGCCAAATAGGGGGCAATGAATGAGATGTTGGACCTCCATAACGTGGTTTTTAGAGATCGTAGCAAAAATCCACACTCAGATAAGTTGACCAAGGCAAAGCCTCATTTGATAAGCTGGATTAGGTTGCGAAGCACAGAACATCATTATGAGATAGGGAGGATGTTGTGTGATAATACCGTCAAGGAACCCATGAACTTGATGCATAATAAAAAATGAGATGAATTGCGTCTTCCATGTTAGAAAGTCCTCGACTGTGTCTAGAGAAGTGGTGACAAAATTTGTCACGTTGATCGTCCATATGGCAGGTGAGACCAAGGGTAAGCACTTGTTTGTAAGGCTAGACTAGGACAGACATCGGGTCAGGACCGAACGGGGTAGAAAACAGCTACTGAGAGCTGGGTCAGAAAGGCGGTTGAAGGCTGCAAGTGCTCAGTTTGGACACCTGAAAAGGGAGGCCAAGTCCAGGGAGACAACGAGGGGTGTTGCCATGAGAAGTAAGGCAACAGAGGAAGGTTCAGAGCCATGGTTGGAGACGGAGGCGGCAGGGAAAACTAGTGTCCCGAAACCGACAAACTCTAGAAGACAACTGAAGAGGATGGCAACGAAGAAATCGATGAGATGACTTCGCCATCATCAAGGGTCGCATGAGTCGAGGACAGATCGATAGCAGAGCGGACGACTAGTAGTGTTTCATTGCCGCTAGTGGCCATCACAGTGGTGCAGTAGGTAGCTTGCATGAGAAGAAAGAAGCGAGAGCTCGCGTATTGTGGTTTTTGGTTATTTTTGTTTTTTTTTGGGGTAAATAAAAAAAAATATTTGGGATCAATTGTGCTCTGATACCATGTGAAAATCATTTTGTGATGGAATAGCTTGTCCAATCTAGTATCTATGCGCTTGTATTTATAGTTGATACAGATACAATTAAATTATGCAAGTACCTTTCTCCTATTAATTGGGAATCAGAAACAAACCCATAGCTATTAATTTCAATTCTTATGCCATTTTTTTCCAACTTTTTTAACCAACCCCCCCAGGATACATGTTTGCCATTTACCTTAACCCTTCACTTTCCATGGATTTACATTTATACTTTCAATTATGGGAATCATCTATTCCCATAAACTCAATCACAAACTAGATGGCTTAGCCAATCCGATAGGGTTACTCAAATCCCCTCACTACCTAGTTTATCTAAACTCACACCCTTAGGTATTTCTTTTACCTATACCTTTAGTAAACCAAACAAGCATGGGAATCAATGATAAATGAAACCCAAACAATGGAATTAGGAATAAAAAAATCGCCCTTGTACCCATTGTTCAATCCTAATTCCACACTGTGCCTACTTAATTGGACCAAGTGGCACTACAAGTTGAGCCAAGTACCTGATGCTATTAAATGAGAAACCATCCTCAATTCGTTATGGTTTCATTTGGAGCTGAAAAGGCCTGAGATGGCATATAATAAGAATATATGATGCACGCATAACGTGAAAATTACTAAAAGGAAAATGTTCCTACACAACGTGGTCAAATTAAATTTAAATTTGAACTTGTCAATTTAAATCTTTAAAATCAATTTTTTGATAGTTTGCTATAAAACCATTCTATTTACTTCTTTGTTGTTTACAAATCTAAGTTGATCCTAATATAGACATAAGATTGACAAAATTATTAAATGAGTCTACGCAAAGTGGCGCATTTTTTTAGCTCTAGTTTCGTTCTTTATTTTACTTCTTCCTAATAAAGTTGAAGCGAATAGGTCCTACAGATTTGTTCTTCTAAGGGGGGGGGGGGAGATTAGCTTAGCTAAAAACATTATAAAATACTATAAGAAACTAAAAAAAAACCCCTCTAATTAAATAGTTAGAAAATAGTTTGAAATTTTCATTTGAGCCTTGTTGTTTGTGAGGTGGGGATTGCGATGTGTTGAAGTGAACTGATGTTGTTGCATATTATTATTAGACCATCTCCAATGGTTGGTTCGCCAGCCAAGAGGGTGAGCTGGCGCATGTGCGAGCCGAGAAATTAAGCGCAGTGGTGGTGCGCGGCCCGCTCTATTTTTTTTGTCGCGTATAAAATAAAGGAAAATCTATGTGATACTTGCAAAGAGACAATAGAGAAGGTTCTGATTTTTTTGCGTTTTGATTATCCGACCAGATCTCAATGAGCTACATCATAAAATGGCAGAGAGAGAACTTTGAGAGAGACTAGGAGGGTAGAGAAAGAAAAGGGGAGAAGGAGATGTATTTGGAGTAGGATTTGAAAAGCCTGTAGTTGTGAGTGTAGAGAGAGAAAAGAAGAGAAGGGAATGTATTTGGGATAGGAGGGCAGTTGAAAACCCTATAATCATGGGTGTTAGATTTATTAAAAGGGGGAATAATTTTTATGTTATTTTTGTTAAGAGTTGAAATACAGTGATTATTGATATAATTATTTTATGATTACTATAATTATTATAATCTATGATTACTATAATTGTTCTTCTAATTAACTTCTTGTATTGTTTTTCTTTTTTTTTAAAATTATAGCCTTTAATTAGTTGTGTTATCAAATTATTATGTGCAAATTATTTTTTTTAAAAATAATAAAGTCAAATAACTAACCAAAACAAAAAAAAAAAACTAAACCTATTAAATATGATTAGATGTGGGGTCCATAGATATTATTTTATCTGGTGAGCTAAAGTAGTAAGTCTTCCATTGGAGATAGTGAGGATTGTGAGCCAAAATGTTGGAGCGAAGACTGATGTGACAGTGGTAGGCCCCCACTGATGAGCAAAAGAAGTGGCTCACGATTGAGGATGCTCTTAGGCTATCTATTAGTGTTTTAAGACTTATTTGGGAGTTTAAAAATAAAAATAAATACAAACTACGCAACATAGAAGTAACGACAAAGCAAAACGTTGGTTTAATTTCCCTATCCTTCTTCATGTCAAAATCCTAATTCTCCAAATATTTTATCATTTATTTTCCACGTAATGGGACTAGTAATGTCCATATAACCAATAGTATCCTATGTATATTTTATTTTTGAGTTTATTATTTAATAGTAATGCTGTCTTTTTGAATAAAAATTTTCTCCTTGTATGAGTTAATGTGTACTTGTTAAAACGCTTCTTTTTGTTTTCTTACTATTTGATAAGCTTATTCCCTTCCTTAAATAGGCTGAGTTTTTATAGACTGAAAAGTGATTTAGTTAAGACTAAGGTGCTCTATTATTGAATGATGCATTTTTGTGGTCAAAATGATCTTATAAGTTTGGAGGTAGTTGTCATCTGTTCATGATTAGTTTTTTAGATAGAAGGGCTTATTTTGTTAGTTAAGATTTATTCATGTTAAATATTTAATTTTTTATTGGCAAACATGTTAAAGAATGTTCGATACATGTGTCATATCATTATTTATTACTAACTTTTTGGAATTCTCCTCTCTCTATGAAACCCCACCAACAAAGTCTAAATTTTTCATCCCCCTTCACCCCGGCACAAACTCAAGGCCCTCCCAAGTCACAAGTCTTACCCCTTACTCGTGAGCCCCCCCCGGCTCACTTTTGTGCTATGTTATTCTCTGTTCTTCCTTGTTTAGGCACCAAAAGTGTCTATTTAAGCACTCCTAATCACTTAGTATTCACTCGTAATCGAGATTGTTTTTAGTTTTTATTTGATTTTTTTATGATTTTGCAGGAAATAAAGGTTTAATGAAATAATGGGCGTAAAACACATGCAATAAGAGATGGAAATCAAGAGAATACAAACCAAGCCAAGCTAAGTGGGCCCATTCTTGCTACGCAATCCAATTGGAAGAAGAGAAAAGATTCATTTGTTTGACCCAGCTTGTTGAGCCTGCTGACTTGCCTCTCCTGAACCAGCGAGTAGAGCGACCCAGTATGCGTGGTCCAATCTCCAGCCTAGCCAAAATTAGGTCCAACACCAGCACCAACACCAGCACTAGCATCAACATATCAACAAAATTTTAGAGGTAATTTAGAATTATGGCGAGGAATTTTTCAAGTATATTTCCAATTGGAATAGGAAATTAATTACAATTAGGAAAGTGAGAATGTCAGCTTGAGCATTAAAAATCTAGTGGAATATGAAAAGTAGGAGGGGGTTGGCACTAGTATAAATAGGGGTGCTTGTAAATCATCAATTTATCTCTCTCTGCCTTATAGCATTAGTTTTAGAGTTTGAGATATTTTTGCAATTGCAGGAATTCTTTCAATTTGAATTTAATTTCAAATTTTTATTCTAGTTTCAATTTTTCTAGTTCTAGTTTTGGTTTAATTTTTCTAGGTCTAGTTTTAGTTTCGTTTTTCTAGTTCTAGCTTTAATTCAAAGTTTTCTACTTTAGTTTCGATTCAAGTTTGTTAGTTTCAATTTTAGTCTTCCCAAAAATTCTTTTTCATTTAAAGTTTCAATCTTTATTAGTCTTTCGAGTCGATGGTGGATATTGAAGTGTCGAGATGATCTCTTGTTGTGGATATTGAAGTCTCGAGGTGATCTCTCGTTCAAGATTCAAATTTTCTACATCAAGTAAGGCTACGTAGTCAAGGTAATTTCCTTCTTCTCTCTTATAGTTTTTATTTTAATTTCATGATTTAGATTAGGGTTTTTGTGAGGCTACTTGCAATGATTGGAAATTAATTTTAGTTAGATTATTTTAGATTAGTTTAGCAATTTAATAGTAGTGATTAAATTCAATCCATATCTGTGAACGACCTATAAAGTGCTATAACCATGACTGTATACTTGTGGCTTATTTTTACAGCTCCTTAGATACAACAAGTTTTTGACGCCATTGCTGAGGATGGTGTTGAAATTGATTACTAGTTTTAATTGTTAATTGTTTACTTTATTTTCTTTAAGTAGTTTATTTTATTTTCTAAGGTAGTTTAATTGGTATTAGTAGATTATTACCAGGGACAGAACTAGAATTGAAAAAAAAATCATCAGTGCAGTTTTGTTTGCATTTTCAGTTTCTATTTGGATTTTTTTAGGGTTAATCTAGTACTGATTTTGTTGTTAAGATATTTTTACTAGATTCGTAGGGATTTTTAGAGTCTAGATGATTTTTTGTGAAATTTTTGGGCATTTATGGAATTTTCAGCAATTTTTGGACATAATTTTCTGTTTTGATTTTTCTGCACTGTTTTGGGACAAAAAATATTGGGAAATAATTTATTCATATTCCCTATGACCGTTCTAATTTTTTGGTCTCTAGTGTTTTGATTTTGAAGTTTGTTTTTATGTTTTATTGTAGCTTTTGATTGCTTAGGTTTTAGTTTATTTTCTATTTGTTTTAGTTTAAGTGGTGTTTTCTGTTTTTGTTTAGCTTATTTTCTGTTTTTGTTGTATGTGTCAAAAAAAAAATTTGGAAAAGAAAATGGTGCTTGTGCTTTGTGTTTGTGTTTCTTTTCAATTTTTTGTGTTAGGTTACTTCTTGTTTTTTAGGTCCTTTGGTCTTTTTTTTCTTTTGGTAATATAGTTTTATTTTCATTAGTTTATTTTGTTTTGTTAATTTAATTATTTAAGTGTCTTTTTTTTTAGGAATTAGTTTTGAATTAGTTTGTCAGAGTCATTGATTTTTCCCCCTTTAAAAAAAACCTTAAGAAATTGAAATAAGATTGAAAATCTAAAAAAAAAATTGAAAATTTTCTTAAAATTGAGACACATTTTCAAGAATGCCAGTTTTAATTTCCCATTATTTGATCATGAAGCTTTTTGGAGTTATCTGTTAAGAGATTATCGTGCTCAGTTGAACCAAAGTTTTCAAAAATGAAAAATTTCTGAGGTCATTGCTATGGGTCTGAATGTTAAATTCCTAGGTCATGTTAAGTGTATGTGTCCAGGAAGTTTATTAGGGCTATTCTAAATAACTCACGATGAGGTTTGTGACTTTTTTTTTCCGAAAAGTTAGCTTGAAACACTTACGAGTTTGAACAAGCTAGATGGACCTTAAGATACCCTACCTATGGTGAGTATATTTTTTCTACTAATCCTCACCACCAGGATCACTTTTTAGATTCATACGGTCACCAATATTACTCTTTTGTGCCCCATATTTTGTGTGATTATTGTGAGTCTTCTGATCATAATACTTATAATATTATGTGGACGCTACATGTGCAAGTCTTGGAAAGACAATAAATGAAACGACTGATAAAATGGGACAAACTATGAAAGAGAGAATTGCGGAATATTCTCACTATTTCAACTAGAATATGGACGATTATAATGAGTCCGACTTTAGTTTCGAATCTCTAAACCAGAAGTTAAACTTTTTTATGATTTTGAGCTCTCTTATCTTGCTAGGCCTGATTTACATGATGATATTTCTTTTCCTAGCCTAGAACAGGAGAGTAACCACTCTGTGTGTCTATCCTCTAACCTTGAACCTAAATTTAGCCCACTTAGAGATGTCATTGAGGATGTCCTAATTTCTACCAACCCACCTACCCCTTTTAATGATTCTTTTGAGGTTGAAAAGAGTGAAGAATTTGAGAATGCTAGTGAATTAGGTTTGAAAATCACAACTGAAGATGAACATCATGATATAGATGAGTCAGAAGATATTTGTTTACAAGAGTCATGTGAGGGGAATGTTGAGCCCACCAATTTAGAATTTGATAATGATATTCTTTGCGTGAAATATGAATATTTTTCATATGGGCTAGATGAAAATGAAGGTCTGGATGTGGTTTTTGTGTTTAATATAAATCCTTTTCTTTTGACCCCATCATTAGTGACCTTTTATCCTCAAGAAATCCAAGTTTGAATTTTTAGAGTCTAACAACTTTGTGCCCATAATTGTTAATTTCGACCAGACTCTTCAACATATTGAAAGTAAAGGAGTTATAGACTTAGGACCCACTATTTTGCCTAGAAAGTTTGTTCCTAAAGGTCAAATTTTTAGGTCGGTGACCTACGTGCTGGCTAAGTTTGAGTATATCTCTTTGTTTGACATTTGGGCCTAGCAACTTGATAAG
The DNA here is from genome assembly GCA_017589665.1 of Selenicereus undatus. NCBI lineage: Eukaryota > Viridiplantae > Streptophyta > Magnoliopsida > Caryophyllales > Cactaceae > Selenicereus > Selenicereus undatus. The sequence goes on along the minus strand of JACYFF010021161.1, from coordinate 24,584 downwards.
TTGAAACAGGCCCTCAATTGTGTTGCGTTGATGTCACGAATATACTTTATTTGGCCCCAACTCTCTTATTTTTATTGTATTTATCTTATTGAGAATTGTTCTTGTTTATTTGATAAGCTGCTATGATCGCTAATAAGTTTTGATTTGAGTAGCAATCTCTAACTTGATATGGAGTGACTGATGCTCCATGAGCCTCTATCTAAACAGATTTTAGGAGGCCATAGCTCAGTTGAAATTCTGCACCTGACCTGGTATTATTGTTCTATCCCTTGGATATTTTGCATATTGGGTCTTTTATTTTATTTTTTTTTAGATGCTAATTTTCCCACAATGTGGATGTTGTGTGATCTTGGCATGGAAGAGGGGAAGTTATGCTTTAAATTTTTTTGTAAGAAAAAAATGAGAAAATTTATTGCAAAATCAAAAATATTTTTTATTTTTGTGTGATTGTTGGAGAATTGTATCATCTTCAGTAACTATGACCCCTTGTGACCTATTATTGGTTTGTGTATAAGTGTAGTGTGCATAGTAGACCTTTGATCAAAGTGTATCACTCTATATCCCGATTCTGACCCGTCATCTCATTATAATGTAGAGTTTAATCCTTGTTTATATATCACCATTATCTTAGAATTATAGGCATTTGTGTTTTTTAATCCTTATTTATATATCACAATTATCTTAGAATTATAGGCATTTGTGGTTTGCTTCACCCATTTGCCTTTTTATGTAGCCAAAAAAAAAAGAGTTGAAAAAAATTCAAAATAAAAAGCCAAAGAGTCGAGAATGACAAGTACCTTTTAAGGCATGTGTTACTGGGTGCTACCCTTTGAGACAATATTGCTATTGGGATAACTTGTTTACCAAGTCAATGAGTCAATAAAGAAGCCAAGTGGGATTGAGTTGAACCGTTCAAAACTTAAATTCTAGGGTGATTGTACCCTTGCACACTATGCGCTAGTATGGACTCACTATTTTGATGGTACGTGCGGTGAAAATTTGGTGTATATATTGGTGTCACATTTGGAGATTAAGAGTCTTCATATGTACAATATTGTGATTGTGTATAATCTTATATTTGGATTGCTGGAGTGATTTGTTTGTCAAATGTATATAGTTTTCCCTTATGTATGCTTGATTATATTTGAAAATTTTAAAAAGATTTTCTATTTTCTTTCTATTTTTCTTTTCTTATTAAGAGATTTTGTGGGTATATCTTCCATAAACCCTCACGAGACGATACTCATCTACTAGGGTAAGCCTAGGAGTTTAAAGAGCTTGTTGCACGTGCTAAGTGTAACCGTGATTTCTACGAAAGTGAGTTAGATGTCTTAGGTTATGTCTTTCTTTTCTTTTATTTTACTTGAGGATAAATAAAATCTTGGTGTGGGGGTATTTCTTTGGGCACCAAAAGTATCCATTTAAGCACTCCTAATCACTTAGTTTTTCACTCGTAATCAAGATTATGTTTACGTTTTATTTGGTTTTTGTGATTTTGTAGGAAATAAAGATCTCATGAAATAATGGGTGTAAAAGACATGGAAATCAAGAGGATACAAACCGAGCATAGCTAAGTGGGCCCATTCATGCTACCTGATCCAATTGGAAGAAGAGAAAAGATTCATTTGCTTGACCCAGCTCGTTGGGCCTGCTGACTTGCCTCCCATGAACGGGTGAGCAAAGCATCCAAGCGTGCATGGTCCAATCTCCAGCCTAGTAGAAATCAGGTCTAGCGTCAACACCAACATCGGCATATCAACAAAATTCTAGAGGCAGTTTAGGATTTTGGCAAAGAATTTTTCAAGTCTATTTCCAATTGGAATAGGAAATTAAATACAATTAGAAAAGTGAGAATATCAACTTGGGTATTAGAAGTCTAATGAAATTAGCAAAGTAGGAGAGGGTTGGCACTAGTATAAATAAAGGTGGTTAAGGGTGCTTTTAAATCATCAATTTCTCTCCCTCTCTCTTACAATTGTCGGAATTCTTTCAAGTTGAATTTAATTTCAAGTTCTTATTATGGTTTCAATTTTTCTAGTTCTAGTTTTGGTTTAATTTTTCTAGTTCTAGTTTTAGTTTAATTTTTCTAGTTCCAGTTTCAATTCAAAGTTTTTTAACTTTAGTTCCAATTCAAGTTTATTAGTTTCAATTTTAGTCATTCCAAAAATTCTTTTTTCATTCAAAGTTTCAATCTTTATTACTCTTTCGAATTGATGGTGGATATTGAAGTTTCGGGGTGATCTCTCATTCAAGATTTGAGTTTTCTACATCCAGAACGGCTAAGTAGTCTAGGTAATTTCTTTCTTCTCTCTTATTGTTTTTATTTTAATTTCATGATTTAGATTAGGGTTTTTGTGAGGCTACTTGCGGCTTATTTTTACACTTCCTGAGGTACAACAAGTTTTTCTCTAAGCGTCAGAAGACCTAACCTAAAAAGTACCATAGCTCATCGCCGCCCTTTGGTGGTTGTTAACCCTTTTATGGGCCTCTATCCTTGTTCCTTTCCTCTACCCCCCTAGGTCATTGGCCACTACTTCGTCGGTTGTTCACTTCTTGTTAGACCTTCAATGGTCTCTCTCTCTCTCTCTCTCTCTCTCTCTCTCTCTCTCTCTCTCTATCTCTCTCTCTCTATCTGTCTTTCTCTCTAGTCAAAGAGAAGTTTGTATTCTTTTTCAATCGTAACTGTATAAGGTAAAATCAAGGCATACCCTGGTGTTACATGTTTAGTACCAAGTTTGTACATTTTAGTCACCATGAACAACTTGGTTATACTTGTAACAATAATTATTTTAGAGTTTTTACTTAAGTTATATTAATTCACAGAAAATTAGAAAAAAGAAGAAAAAGATGAAAATTAAAGACTTGGGTTTAATCTCTCATCGTAACCTTGGCCCAAGTATCCCTTCTGATCCAACAAGAAACAAAAAAAAAAAAAGAAGAGGAACTAAAAAATAACCTAAAATTCCTAGCCAGTCTTACATGATATTTGCTTCATCTTTAGCATCTTCATCACCATTATCTCGCATCATCATCAAAGCACACCATCATCTTCCTACTCCCCTATCACCCAATTATATCATGCCACAGTTCCTTCTCTCTCTCCTTATATTCTCTTTATTTTCGGTTAGACTTTCAGTTTTTGTTCCAATTTGTTGTCCTGTTATTCATTGTCATTATTTAGGCTTGTGAGATAAATTCTTTCTTTTTTCTCATTCTTTCATTTTGATTATGCTAGATGTCGATGAATGGAGAAAATGACATATATCAGTTATTTTAGAATGTATGTTTGTCGCTTTTGTTATGATAATATGAACTTTGCATTGTTGACTTGTGGCCCACTTTCCATTTTCTAGTGTTAAATAATGATGTTAGTTGGCTTAGGATTGTTAGGTTAGGTGGATGATTAATTTACTTATGGTCTCATCTTCTTTGGCTAAATGTAGAGCATGCTTTATTCTAGTGACTTAATTAGTATTTAGTAGTTTAGTTTCCTTTGATTAGTATCTTATTCTGTTATGATATACCAGCTTAAATTAGTTATTTATGACGTTATTTTGTACGCTGTCTCTGAGGATCCTCAACTAGTAATGCAATAGCCATACGCTTGTGGTATTAATTTTTTCACTCAACAAGCTTTTGGCATCGTTGACAGGGATGACGGTATGAGATTAGGTTATGCTTTTGTTTTGTTTGCTAGTGGTATCCAGCTTAGTTTTGCATGCTATGTTATTAGCTTAGTTGTGTGTTTTTTGTGATCATTTTCTCTTAAAAAAAAGAAAAAAATTGAAAATTGAAAATTTATAAAAATAGAAATTTGAAAATCCAAAAATTAAAAATTGAAAAGGTTGACAAATTTAAAAACTGGTAATTTTCCATTTCCCTCAATATGAGCACGATGTATTTTGGCAATATTTGAGTAGATTGAATGACTTTCGTGCTCAATGTGTTGATTGATATTTTGAGAAATAAGAAACTTGCCAAGTGATTCTTCACAACCTTAATAATGAATATTAGGTTCATGTTGAAACTATGTATCCTGGGGGTTTGGGAGGTTTGTTTGCCAATACTCTTGTTGAAATTTGGTGCTTCTTGGAATACTTGGCCTACAATACGTGGGAGTACGAAAATGCTAGAGGGATATTTAGTCACCCACTCTCAACCCTTATGTGATGCATGTTACACCTTTGAATGAGGGTCAGTTTAGAGGTAACTCTTATGAGCACCCTCATTCTCCATGTGTTGCTATTCCATGTGATTATTAGTATTCCTTTTATTGTGATATTAATTCTTGCCATTACTTGGTAGGTTACAAAGATTAACGTTATTGACCCCTTATAAGAGGGTGTGCTATTTGATTGATATACTTAACACCAACCTTAATTTAGGTTCTTCTACACCTAAGCTTGAGACATATAAGAATTAGGAGCAAGCCATCTATTTCTTTGGGGCATGATTTTCATGTTGACACACATCTAGCCGACCTTGAGAAAGTGAGTGGTTTCTTATTTCATTTGTAGTTGCACCTTCCCTAGAGTTTAGCATAGTGAATAACGCCCTTAAGGGTAGTCCAGCCATTCATGATTCACTTCTTCCTTTGGGCCTCTTATGAGAGCTCGAGGAAAGGGAGAGACATGAGGCTGATGCTCGCTCTAATGATAAGCATGAAAAATTTGTTGAGTAAGAGGATTTCTTTAATGCGGAGTATTCATTTGAGGTGCCTTATGCTATGGAAATAGGTGAAGTTATACCCTTCGTCGAGTTTGTTAATCCCATTTTTGTTGAGTCGTCCCTTGACTTAGCCCCACATCTCCCATTTCCCCCATTTCCCCCTCCAACTGTCCACCCCTCTTTCAGACCCTCCCGAGTCCACCTTTGTAGAGTCTAAGATTTGTGCCTGCTAGCCATTGTTTAGATTAAACTCTTGATGGCATTGGCACTGAGAGACTTGAGAGTCATATTAGTTAGAAGATTTGACTTTAAGCCATCATACTTGCACTGATTCTTACATTACATTTGATTTGTTTTGCGTATTTACTCTCCCCTTCCCTCTTAAAGATGTCATGCATCATTTAGGACACACAGACCACCCTGGATGGTCTATACAGGCTTTGTGGTCACATCATCTCTAGGTTGTTGTCTTATGCTGTGTCTAATTTCTCATATATACATCCTTATCATGATTAGGCTCAGAGCTTTGATAAGATCAAAAGATGCTTGATTTGCATTCCACTTGTGTGCTACATTTGGGTTACACCTCCTAATTGTTGCTATTTTCATTTTTGTGAGGATTGTTTTCAATCATTTGACAAGTTGTCAACAACATTGGTGGGGATTAATATGAGTAGCATCTTCTGAGTTAAGATCGAGTATCTGATTATGCAGGAGCTCCATTAGTATCAATTATAGACATGCATTCATTTAGGTCCAACATCTAACCTAGTGTATCCGTTCCTTTTCTTCTGTTTCACTTTGTATATATCTTTTTGATTGAAAGAATTCGAGTTTTAAAATTTATAACTCCAAGTGTAAGATTGCATCGTTGAGTACTTGGAGTGTCGTCCACTGGGAGTTAGGTTTCAAATAACGGGATTAGCTAGAGCGACTCAATCTGGGTCAAGAAGGAAGGAATTGAAAACAAAGCTAAACTAAACTAACAAAAGCAAAAGAGGTGGCTTGAGACTATGATTTAACCAATTGACTAACTAAATAGAAAATATGAGTCCTAACCTACTCGTCCTCAACTGAAAACAAGAGATAGTCGGTTGCACCTTCGAAGACCACCCAAGCACTCTCTTAAGGATCATGAGCTAGCCTAATTAGTCTAACCACCTATTTTCATGGGGTTAGCCTAATTAGACTACAAAATTAGCAACTCTCATACCTAACTAAGATTGGAACTATTTTCATATCCCAAACCCAGCTACCCCCTCTCCCACACTAGGTAATTGACCTCACCTCTCAGCATAAGTCAATCGCCAAAAAATATAGATGAGAGCTCTTTCAAGCATTTCGTTGAACACTTGGTGTGCATGAGGGAAAACTCTACGTTCTAAGTATAAGTTGGGTGTGGTTAGGCCTTATCCTAGCCTAATTAGCCATCAAGAGGCTAATCACAATCCAAGTCAACCAAAATTAAGCACTAATCTTCATAAAACATAATTAAACTTAACTACAACTAAACTAACAAACAAACACATAAATATGAAATATGGAGGAGAGAGAAATAAACTAAACTAATCTAATCAAGCAAATTAAACATGGATTGACAATAAAAACTAAGCCTTTAAACTAAACAAATCAAATATAAGAGATAAACTAACAAAGTCTAAACAAGAACAAAATATTGAAATATAGAGAGAGAGAGAAGAGAAAACTCATGATTGATTGAATGAATATGAAATCTACAAGCTTGAATCCAAAATCTACCTAAGCAAATCCTAATCTTCCTAATCTAATTCCCCCTATTGGGGTTTTTATTGGCTAAAACCTTGCTAAGCTACTCTAAAAATTGCCAAAGGGAACCCCCTATTGTCCCGAAACAAGCCTCTTTTATACGATTTGAGTCGGGAAGAAAATAACACGCAGGCAGCCCAGGGGGGCGACGGCTATCACCTGGCCGTCGCCACCCCCTGGCTGACGGCTACTGCTAGCTGGGGTGCAACATTTGTCGCACAGTCGACCGACCCCTAGTTGCCTGTTGCTTTGTCTTCTTCTTTGGTTCCTTTTTTGCTCATTTTCGCGTTACTTGCTCGGTTGAACTTATTACCTACAAAAGTAAATAAAATAAGTAAAAATCCTAAAAAATATATTATTACACGAGCTAAAATTAGGTGAAAGAGGTACATAAAATGTAACAAATTAGCGACCAACACTTTCTTTGTCAATTTTTAGTCAAATTTTTTGTCTTTGGATTTGGTTTGTGGATATATGTTGATACATGTTGATTTTGGCCCTTTATTTCCATAATGGGACATTGTGGAGATGTAATGTGGGTGATGTGCCCACTTGTACATATTCTACGGAAATTTTGCATGATGGGACTTGTGTGCTTTCTTAGGTGATTGTAATCATATGTTTCCAGGCTATTAAGTTACATGTAAATAAATTTTCCATGAAGGGACGCCTAGTTTAGGATGTAGTTTCGGCATTTTATAATAACCATCTCTCATATGTGTGGTTTTATACATACCTTAATCACTTTACCATCAATTCTTTGGGACTTCTTGCTAAGTTAGCAAGTGGACTTTTTGTTTGTCTAGTTGCCTTATAAATTCTTTTAAAATGCCAAAAGAAGGGGATAAAAAAAGGGCCTAAAAAGTGAATAAAAACTCAGCACCAATGTTCAAAGTCACTATCTTCATTTCATATCTTTAATTAGCATGAATAGATGTTATTATACTTTGTTACACATCTATTTGGGCAATGAAATAACTGCTTTGTGCAATCCAATAAAACCCACTTTTTTATTAAGAAGGCTCAAATATTTGTAAGTGGGTTTTTGACATGTGCTTTTTTATTCTTAATAGCCATGGGGAAAAAAAGAGCAAAGAAGTGAATAAGACAAGGAAAACATGGATCATGTTAATATTAGTAACTTAATTTCTAATGATTGATACAAATTTGCGCATGCACCAAAGTCACTGCATATTGTGGTGTGGGCTCAAAAATTGGAGTTGGGGTGCATCTTATGACTTACGTGTCTTTTGAATGAATATTCTATTTGTATATCATTCGGTGACTTGGTTATTAGGGTGATGCTTTTGCCCAAATTGCGTACATAATCTCTCGATCACTTGCACATATGATCATGTTTTGAAAAAAATCAACAAGATCTTCCTTCGTTTTTTAAAGATTTTGTGGGTATATCTTTTGAAAACCCTCAAGAGATCTTACTCATACACATGGTGAACCAAGGACTCTAAAAGGCTTGTTGAATACGTTAAATGTAACCATGAGTCCGACGAAAGTGAGTTAAGATTTTTCTTTTCTTATTTTTATATTTCTTTTGGGGTAGTTCGATTCAGTGTTACCCAACGACGAGCAAGACTTAGGTGTGGGGATATTTGTTTAGTACCAAATTACATTTGATTACTGTAAACACCTTTATTATACTTGTAATGATTGTTATTTTAGAAATTTTACTAGTGTATTTATTTATTTTGCGGAAAATTTGAAAAAAGAAGAAGAAAAAGGTGAAAATTGAAGTTTTGGTCCAATGTCTCGTCCTAACCCTAGCCCAATTGCTCTTTTGATCTAACAAGAAACCAAAAAAAAAGGAAATAAAAATAATCCAAAATAACCAGCCAACCTTTACGTGATATTCTTCTTTCCTCCCCCTTTTATTTTCTCTATACTTTTTCTTCGTTCTCTGCTACGTCTTTTGGTCCTCCCTCTATTTTGCTTGCTTGTGCACCATCTTTAGATCAAATATCTGACTTTATCTACACCATCTTCAGCATCTTCACCACCATAGCTTTGCACGGTCATCAAAGCACACCATCATCTTCCTACACCCCCTATCACTCAATTAGTTTTGCAAACTTTGGTCCCCCTGCTAAATCGCCACATGACCATCCTCATCATCGATCAACACCACTCATCAATAACAAAAATCAATGAACAGATCGAGCTAATAAGGAAGCAATAGCAAGTTCAAGGTCTTAGCTTAGCTTAGTTTAGAGTAGATTTTTACGATTTCGTCTAAATTTAGGTCTCATTTCTAGTTCTAAGTAGGCTCCTTTAGTGGAGCTTGGAGTGGATAGGTCGAGCTCCAGTAGCAAGGACAATCGAGCCTGCCCCCATCTCAAGCTACTGTTCCTCCTCCCTCTACCTCTATTCTCTTTATTTTAAGTTAGACTTTCAATTTTTGTTCCGGTTTATTATTCTAGTTGTTCATTGTCATTGATTAGGCCTGTGAGGTAAAGTTCTCTCTCTTCCTCATCCTTTCATTTTGATTATGCTGGATGTTGACTAATGGAGATGGTGACATGCATAAGTGATTTGAATATTGGTGTTTGTTGCTTTCGTTTTGATAATAAGAACTTGTATTTTTGACTTTGGCCCACTTTCTGTTTTCCAGTGTTTAATAATGATGTTCATTTGCTTTGATTAAATTCTAATCACTCAAGTGGTATTTTGGAGTTTAGCTTCTTCCGATTAGTATCATTAGCTTCGATTAGTTACTAGTGACCTTATTTTGTACTATGTCTCTAAGGATGACCCTCCAGTGCTGCTACGATAGCTGTCGCTTGTTGTATTAATTCTTCACTCAATAATTTTTAAGCACTGTTGTCGAGGATAGAGGTATAAGTAGTTACTCTTTTATCCTCTTTGTTATCTGTCTCTTGATTAATTGTGCATGTTATGTTATTAGTTTAGTTGTGTGTTTTTCGTAATCATTTTCTCTTGAAAAATTTCATAAAAAAGGAAAAATCAAAATTGAATAAAATAGAATTTTGAAAATCCAAAAAAAATGAAAAAGTTTAAAAATTTGAGACCAAGGCAATTTTCCATTTCCCTAAATATGAGTATGAAGTATTTTTACAATATTTGAGTAGGTTGAATGACTTTTGTGCTCAATGTGTTCATCAAAGTTTTGAGAAATGGGAATTTGCCAAGTGATTTTTGATTGCCTTGATGATGAATATTGGGGTCATGTTAAAATTATGTGTCTTAGAGGTTTGGGAGGTTTGGTTTCCAAGATTCTTGACGAAATTTAGGACTTCTTTGAAACCACTCGATAAAGCCCCCTGACTTTCTCTCTCCTTCTGATTTCCACTTGATGAAGCCTCCTGATTTTCTCAGTACTCCTTATGGCACATTTCCATCATCATCTTCCAGATTTGCTCTTAATTACTCTTTGTTGTAGAATCGATTTTCTCCAATCATTCGTCCATTTCTTAATCTTGCTGATTGCGTCCATCCATTACCTGCAACCTTCCCATCTGCAAGAAAACTCCATCCTTTCTCTCTCATCCCGTACCTTACGTATAGGATCCAGTTGCCCTCTAGAATTGAATTCGTCTCCTCTAGTTTGCTAGGTTATCCCTCTTACCCTAATCTTAGAGGGTTTCAATTGCCTATTCGCACAAGAGGTGATGGTGCCCAAGCGTTTCAGGCTAAGTCATACTGTTTGGGTGTGAAAATGATCTTCAACGTATGGCGTTGGAGTTGTTTGTCAGAAAATCTGATTCGACCTCACCTTTTGAGTGCCTTCGTGATGCTTCCTGATTTATCGACTACCGCAAGTTTTCTGACAGCTGATTGTAGATTCAAAAATGGATCAAATGATTACTAGCTAGGTTATTTTGTTCCTTTACTTAATCGGTTGTTGCTTTGGTCTTATCATCTGTTTATTGTATGTGGCTATTGTCAGGTCTATGTTAATTTTCGGTCTAATTATGTCAATGGTTGTGTGCTTTTATGTAGTCTGCTTCTTGGGTTGGTTCAAAGAACAATGTGTCGGGTCTTCTAGTGTTAGATATTGCGTCCCTAATTTTCTATATATAGTGGTGCCTCTGGGTTCTACCTCTTCACACCTCTCTCTTGCTTTAACTGTCATTGGCCATTATTGAATGCTTATGTTTGCTAATTCCTCCACTGAGCCCCTTTCTCCTTCTAACTCTAAAAATGGTGATAATGATAACTTCCACCCAATTTCCCCTGTTGTTATTTCTGCCAAATCAACGCATTCAACTTCCCTGGGTAGAGGTGGAACTGACCATCCGTGCCATCCGGTTGACATGGGCCAGACTTCGTATGCCAAGGCGATGAAATTCGATGTGGGACGTGTTGATTATCCTCCAAATTCCATCCCTGAGTCGAGAGCTCATTCTTCATTGTCTCCACCTTTCTTTATCCCAACTAATGTGATAGGTAATAGCAATTCTCCTGACCTTCTTGCTGATGAACCACCTTTTCTTGGAACCCCTCCATCTCCTCCAGTGGAACATATGGAGGAATTGATAGCTTTTGGGGAAAATCTGGGGGGATTATGATCCTCTACTTGCCCTTATTAACAAAACTAAGCATGATTAGAAGTTTATTCGAGGGCAAGTTAGTTATATTGATCTAGGCAATAACTGGATTTCTATCAAATTTGCTAACTCTGAGGATAAAGACATGGTTTGGAAGGAGAGACCTTGGCATGTTAATGGTCTGAACTTTGTTTTATCACCCTGGCTACCTTTCTTTTATCCTTATTCTACCTGTATTGGCAGGGTTGACCAATGGGTGAGAGTTCCAAGACTTCCTTGGAGTTTTGGGACCATGACACATTGGTTAATCTTCTTAAACAGGTGGGGAATGTGATTAAAGTGGACCAGACCACCCTTTTGCACCTCAAAGGAAAATTTGCTCGTGTCTGTGTTAATATTGATGTTACAGAAACTTTGTCGGGGTCTTTGGTTATTACTTTCAAGGGTAAATCTATGAAGGTTCCTCTCATTTATGAGGGCCTTCATGAGGTCTGTGCATTGTGTGGGTCAGAGGACTATCAAATTGAAGCTTGTCCTAATCTGCCTATTCAATCTAAAGTGGAGATCGTAGTGGAGAAATTCGGTGGGGGCTGTAACAAAGCTGCTGTTATGTTAATCTTCCGTCTTCTTCTGCCTCTGAGCCTGTCACTACTATAGATAAGTGGATTCGGGTTTTACCAAAGAAAAGATTTCGATCTATGGCTCCTTCTGCTACAGGTAAGCCTTCTCCTCTTAAGGCACCTCTGCTTCCAAAAGTTACTATCGTGGAGCCGGTCATGACTCCTAAGCATCTTGGCTCTCCTTATCCTTCATCTCATGCTACTCCTGATAAGGATATTTCCTCTCCTCTTGTGCGCCCTGCAATCATTGATGAAAATATTGTCTTAGCATATCCTACTCATGGTATTAACCATGAGGTTCCAGAGAATAAGGACCCCTTGAATGCCATGGAGGATGACATGCCTTAGGACCCAAATGATGCACTCTTTGAGGATTCCCAGGACCTATTGCTGGATGAAGAGGATATGGTGGGTACCTTTCTCAATTTAGACCCTGTATAAGATTTGGAAATGTCTTCTGAATCTTCCAAGAAACGCAAGGTAGAGGAGGGACATGAAGGACTTCCTAGGGCTACTGCATAATTGATCTCTCTTCATGATGTTTTGCTGCGCAGGGGCATTTTCATTAGGTTTGAATAAGTCCTTGGAGTGTGTTTTGCCTTTGTCTTATCGATTGAATGCTTTGTACTATGGTTCTTTTGCTTTTCAGCATGTGCATCCTCCTGTCTTCTTTTGGGTTCACATGCTATTAAAGTTGCTTATGATGTTGGCCTGTAAGTGGTGGTTATGTAATATATCTCTCTTCTCTGCAGTTTCTGGTTGGGATATTTTTTCTTGTGTTTACTATTTTGGTCACCCCCTGAGTATTGCTTGAAAAATTGGTCGAATTATGACTCAGGGCTGGAGGCAGAATAGTTTTTGTTTTGGTTTTAAGGGACAGGAGATGTGGCTTTTCTGGTATTGTGATCGAGTCATGCTCAGTTTCAGGCTTGATTTCTTGCCTTTCTCGGTTAAGCCACCCCTGTTGCCTGTTGCTATGGCCAATGATGTTAAATGGACATTTTTATTGAACTGTGTGGCTGAGACCTATTGGCTCCATTCTCAGCATAATCTAAGATGGGGCCAGATTCTTCACGTGTTGGTACGGGATAACCTTTGTTTTTTATGCTACTGGGCCTCTATGTTGCTGTTTGTCCATTTGAGCCATCCTAATAGCCTATGCTCTGTAACCCATTTTCGCATTCTTGGTCACTAGTTATTTGATAATTTGTTAGGTGAAATTATAGGGTTACGTATGTCTTCTATTTCAGTTTTAGGTTGTTTTATTGTTTGTGGCAGTGACAGTTACTGGGCGGCTAGGCTTGGAACTTGTCAGAATTCTGGTGCAGCCGGATTGTGGTTGGTGTGGAATCCAGGATTGCAGTCTCTTGCTTTCTCTATTTCGGCTTTGGATAAGCTTTGTTTTTTTTTTATAAGATCTATGTTATGGCGAGCAAAATGGAGGCTGGGTCTCCTCTCCAAGGCTTTTGTACAGAGTGTCGAATTACGGCTTGGACTGCTTCATGTAACTAAAGCACAGTCAAAGGAAATTTTATGCTTTAAGTTGGATAAAATGATGATATTTTTTCTTTACTGGATGTTACTACCTAGATTGACTTGTTTTATGTAGGGGTGTTCATTTTTTGGTCTGGACCGGACCTAGACCGAAAACCGGTCCTGGACCGGACCGGGAGTAGTTGGTCCGGTCCACGGTCCTGGCTATGTCCAGTTTCGGTCTTCGGTCCGGGTCCGGTCTGGACCGGGCGGACCGTGGACCGAACCGTGGACCGGTTTTTTAGGGTTTTTGTTTGAGTTTTTGAGAATGAGAATCGTGATTTCGTTTCGTGAACCTCTTCTCTCCTGTCTCCTGAAGTTCTGGTTTTCTTCTCTTCTCTGCCTCTGCAATTGCGACCTGGTCACTCTGCCTTTGCCCCTCAGCGGCTCAGCCCTCATCAGTCATCACTTCAGGCAGTGGCTTTCTGTCTCCGACTCTCCGACCTGGCCTCACGGTCTCACCACTTCACCAGTGACCTCTGCTCTCGCCTCTCGCTAGCTGCCTCAGTGCCTCTCCTAGACCTCGACTCGAGTCTGGACTCTGGAATCTCGAGTTCTCGACTTTCCACTCCAGGCTCCGGGCTCCAGCGACCACCGGGTCCACCACCGATGACGGCGACACTGCGACAGCGTGCGTCGTGCGGCCTCCCCTGTCTCTAACTCAGCAACTCTCTCTCTCTGTCACTGTGACTCACCCCAGCCCAGCTCCGACAGCCGTGGCCGGTTGCTCACTTCAGTTGCTTGGTTGTCTCGCCGGTGACCAACGCTGACTGCCGGAATCTCGGTCCATCGCCGACCGACCTCCCACCGGTGACTGTTTCAAAGGTCGAATTCCTCAATTCCATTTGAATCATTTGATTTCTCAAATCTCAATTGTTTGCTGCAAGCCTGCAAGTTATAGAATTCAATAAATTTGGTTTGGTCCGTTTGGATGTCCCACCTGTATTCCTGTTTCCTTCTGAGTTCTGAATTTGGATTCTGGGACATTGTTTCATTTGTTTCATTGTTTGTATTGATTTGGTTTGGTCCACCTATATTCCTGTTTTCTTATTTGCTTGCCCAGTTTGTGGGTACAGGGTCTGTAGACTGTAGTTAACCACTTAACCTTCAGCAATGGGTTTGTTATTCATGATAATATATTAATATGAATGCAATTTTTGAATGGGAATGTGCAATTTTTGAATGGAAGTACTTTTGGGAAGAGGAATTGTGAATTGTGATCTCAAAAACCTTCATTTTTCAAGCGTTTCCTATGGCTTAGATAATAGAGTTGTTGAACAATTATTGCCACCCTTGAGACTCTCTCTAAACATGCTGAATATGCAAGTATGCAACAACCAGTGTGATCCATTTGTTGGTGTGGCATGGGAGATCCACATACATGCATCTTTCCTTCCAATTGTTGGTGTGGAATGTGTGTATCAGTTGACAGTTGTAGATTAAGTCTTGTTTAGAAGTATATACATTGTTATTGGCTTATTGCCAACATCTAGCAATTTCTTAGTTGGGGTTGTTCAATTTGGTCACGTAACTCATAGATTTTTGTCACAAGGTGTTTGACATTGTCGTAGTTGAGTCTCATTGTTTAATATATGGAAAACTGATTTTCAGGTGAACGTTTGACATCCCTCTTTTCTTACATTTGTCATCACGGAGTCACTTACAGCTTGCTCTCGAAATGTAAGTTTTGAGTTTTCTAGGTTTAGTTTGTTAAAGTACCATTATGTATTCATGTAATCATGTGTGTTAGTGTGTATGTACTATTAATAGCATATTTATTGTTTTAAATAACTTGTCAATGTTAGATGTCGAGCTCCAAATCCAAGGAGAGAGGTGCTTCGAAAATGGAAGAATCGGTTGACATACATAAAGGGCCGACTGAGCACCAACCGAATGCGGCCCTTATTGAAATACAAGAGGAAGAAGAGGCAAGTGCAAAAGCAACACAAACCAAGAGTATGGGGAAGCAAGTGGCTAGAAAGTCTACTCAAAGGGCCGAGTGTTGGGACCATTTTGCGGAAATCAAAGAGAATGGAAAAAGAGTGGCCGGTAAGTGCAAGTATTGTGGTATTATTTACAAGGCTGACTCTACTAAGAACGGAACGAAGAACTTGAAATATCATTTTCCAAGATGCCCTGAAAACCCGAACAACAAAAGCAAACAAACACAAAGTCAGTTGGTTTTTGAGAGGGATCCAAATAATGAGGGAGAAGCATCATTGAAACCATGGGTATTGAATTCTCATGAGGCTAGAGAGTCTATAGCCAAAATGATTATAATTGATGAGTTGCCTTTTAGATTTGTCGAAAATGTGGGATTTAGGCAAATGATGGCTTGTTGTTGTCCTTCGCTGAATATGCCATCACGCATTACCATAGCTAGAGATATTTATCATATATATGTGGATGAAAGAGTGAAGATGAAAGAATATTTGACACATTCATGTCAAAGGATGTGTGTTACAACTGATACATGGACTTCACTTCAGAGGATCAACTACATGGTTATAACTGGCCACTTTATTGATAATGATTGGAAATTGCATAAGAAAATATTGAATTTTTGTCCAATTTCTAGTCATAAAGGCGATGATGTAGCTCTTGTCATTGGAAAATGTTTAGATGATTGGGGTTTATCTTCTAAGTTGTACACTATTACTGTTGATAATGCTGCGAGTAATAGTACTGCTTGTACTGCCCTTATTGCTGACCTTGAGTGACATGGCCATTTTCTTTTCTGTGGTGGGGAATTATTACATGTTAGGTGTGTTGCTCACATACTTAATTTGGTCGTATGGGATGGGTTGAAGGTTGTTGGGAAATCAGTTAAGCGTGTTCGAGCTGCTGTGAGGTTCATTAGGCAATCTCCCAGTAGGTTGAAAAGATTTCAAGAATGCGTAGTTGCTGAAAAAATAGACAGAAAGGCTTCTTTGTCTCTTGATGTCCCTACTAGATGGAACTCCACTTATAAGATGCTTAAGACTGCATTAGTTTATGAGCATGCATTCACAAAGTATAGCAAAAGGGACCCTTATTATAATGTGGAGTTGGCTAAAGATGATGATGCTGACAGACCTCCTAACTCTAATGACTGGAAACAAGTTAAACACTTGTTAGTTTTTTGGAGGTTTTCTATAATACTACTTTGCGTTTGTCTGGTACTTCTTATGTGACTTCCAACCTGCATTTCTATGAGATTTTGGATATTCATAGTATGTTAAGTAAATTAGAGGAAGTTGTGGAGACCATTGATAATGATGAAGAAAGTGAGGATGTTGAGGGGATTGGATTTTCTACAGTTACAAACTTCAAAGAAATGGCTAAGAGGATGAGGATGAAATATGAGAAGTACTATGGCACACCTGAGAAAATGAACCCTTTGTTGTATGTTGCTCCTATCTTTGATCCTAGGTGCAAGTTGGAGGGTCTTCAACTCTCTCTATGTGATGTGTTTGGTGAAGAACATGCTAGTGCAGTAGTTTCAAAAGTCAAAGAGAAGTTAGAAACTTTATTTGATGAGTACTGGCAATTGTATAAGCCAACGACTCATCATACTGGGCAAAGTAGTGAGGTACAACCTGAAGTTGAGGAGGGACTACAGGGTAATGCATCTAGTAGAGGTTCCTCGTTTTATCACCGACGATTAAAAAAGAAGTTAAAGGGGCCAGATGGAGGAAGAGGAATCACCAAGACGGAGTTACAAAAGTACCTAAATGAGGGACTTGAAGAGGATGAAGTGGGGGAAGATGTGTTGGGATGGTGGAAAGTACATGGTCCTCGGTATCCTGTAGTTGCTCGTATAGCTCGTGATGTATTGGCCGTGCCTGCTTCTACGGTTGCATCAGAGTCGGCATTCAGTACAGGAGGACATACTCTTGATTCGTTCAGAACTTCTTTAACTCCAAAGGTAAATGATTAAGTATTATATTTCTTGACCTTGTGTTGTAAATTTACAACTTATTGATCTTGAGTTGACTTATGAATTTTGTTTCATTTGATTGCGAGAAGATGGTTCAAGCACTTATATGTGCACAAGATTGGTTGCGGCCAAGTAGTAGATTAGATATGGATGACTATTTTGATGAATTGCGGGACCTTGAGAAGGGTAATTTTCACCTTTTCATTTCTTTTTTAGTTTCCAATATATGGTTCATATGATTACATGTTCTAATTTTTATTTTTGTTCTTTGTATTGTGTTTATTTTAGACCTTGCTTAATTGAGTAGTAAGGATAATGTGATTGATGTGGGTGATACTTTGAACATTTAGTATTGAGGTAATTTTTTTTTGCATTGTTACTTTGACTTTCCTTTCCGCTAAATTAATTGTTGGTTTTATATTTACGAACACAATTTTTATTTCATTCAAATACTAACTCAGTTGAAGATTTGATTCATTTGAAAGAGGAGCACATTCTTGCAACATAATATTTCCCCAAGAATCCAAGTCGAAACTCGAACATGTGTTGCAACTTTGAGATTGGCATCGGCAGGCATCAAGCATTCATTTCAAGAACATGTTTTGTAATTAGTGATTTAGTGTCGTGTAACTTTGGTTATGTAATTCACTTTTAAGTGTAATTGGTCTGTATTAAATTTAGAATTTCAATTAGTTCAAACAGCATTCAACTTTCAACAGGTTTGCCAAATTGTCAGTTACAGTTTGTGGGCTTCGATTGAATTGTGGCGAATTGCTGTTGAGAACCGGTCTGGGGCCGGGCCGGTCCAGGACCACACCAGACCGGTCCGGTCTTCGGTCCAACGTCAGGCATGTTTTCGGTCTTCGGTCCAGCCGGTCCGGTCCGGTCCTGGACCGATGAACACCCCTAGTTTTATGGCAAGTGACCTGCCCTTAAAATGGCTTCGCACATTTTGTATGGTTGTTTATTTTTTAAGTTTACCAATTCATATGATCATGAATGCCTTCCTCATGTCAAGGCAAAGTTATGGGAGGATAGGAATTTCCCCCCACCTTTTTTTGCTGCAATTTGGATTATTTGAATCGATTGTCTCCTCCTAGTTGGGGTGGATAATTTAGTTTTATTTAACACAACCATCTTACTCACAGGATGGTCAATAACAATATGGTTACTTCATATTTCATCATTTTGATAATTATCAGTTGGAATGTTCAAGGTGCAAAAAAAACCCAAGTACTTGAGGAGGTTAAAATCCTTAAATGTACCATTCAACCAGACGTTGCTTTCTTACTCGAAACTATGACCAATGAAAAAAATTCTCTTTCTATTATTCGACAAATGGGTTTTGATCATTATGATTTTATCCTTCCAATTAACCATTCAGGAGGAATCTGGGTTCTTTGGAATAATAATAATTGTCATGCATCAATACTAGCAAAAGAAAATCGGGCAATTCATTTACTTGTACATGACACAACAAATACTAGAAATATCATTGTTTTCGGTATTTATGCGCCAACACAATCACGAGATAAATATGCTTTTTGGGCCCATCTCCTTTGTATGAATAGTGTCATTGACTTACCATAGCTCTTAGTAGGGGACTTCAACGAATTAGAATCTCTAACAGACCAGCGGGGTGGTACACCTCCCTCATTGCAGAGAACAGAACAACTCAACTCCTTTTTGTCCACTATACGAGCAGAATCCATTGCAGTCACATGAAGAAGTTTTACCTGGAAGAAATGTATTAATGGTTCTTGGGTTTTTGAAAAATTAGATAGAGGCATTGCACGTGAAGATTTCGGCAATTTATATCCGAACTTAATAACAACACACTGAGCTTTTACCTTTTCAGATTATTGTCCTATTATTATTAATACTACTTCACAGAACAGACTATATTGTCCCTTCCCTTTTCAGTTTTAATATTTCTGGACTAAGTACCATGCTGTTGACCAATTAGTCTATAAGAACTGGCACAACTTAGTTAAAGGTGCCAAAATGTTTAGGTTTAGTCATAAATTAAAAGCTATTAAAAATAGCATCAAGCCTTAGGTCAAATCGACACTAGGTAATTTTCATGAAAAACTCAAAAATAATTTGGATAAGATCAATTATGTGGAAGAGAAATTATTGGACAACCCTTCAAGTCCGCGCCTGAATAACTGGTTACTCCGACTAATTAAGCAACAAGAAAAAATGTTATTGTTTAATCAAATGCATTGGGGACGTTTAGCAAGAAAGGAGTGGCTGGTTAAAAGAGATCGTAACTCCACCTTCTTCTAGAGAAGGGCTAATATATGCAGGAAAAAACAAGCTATTACTAGGTTAAAAGATAAGGCTGGTATCTAGATTGAGGACCCTAATGATATTAGAAATAAATTTATCTTAGACTACACCAACCGTTTCAAATCTATATACAGGACCCCAAGAACGCTGCCTGAGTTGGGAATCCCTAAACTTGTTACTCGACAAGACAATGATCAACTAACTCAATTACCATCTGTGGCGGAAATCAAAAAGGTTGTGTTTGGTATTAACCCTAATAAAACACCCGGACCGGATGGCTTTAATGCTGGGCTTTTCCAACACTACTGGGATTTAGTTGGAGGGGAGCTATCTGAATGTATAAAAGATTTCTTTTTGCATGGTAGACTACTAAACTAAGTTAATCATACCTTAATTACCCTGATACCTAAGCTACCTCATCCACAAACGACATCTCATTTTCGACCAATTAGTCTATGTTCTATGGTTTACAAGATTATTTCTAAAATTCTAGTAGCCTGCCTTCGATCGCTGTTGGATAAGTTAGTTTCATCTTTCCAGAGCGCTTTTATCCTTGGACGCTCTATCCATGACAATATTCTTATCACTCATGAGATTATGCATAAATTTAAATTGGCCAAAGGTAAAACGGCCTGGGCTGCTATCAAAGTGGATATGGAAAAGGCATATGATAAGCTAGAATGGGACTTCCTCTTTGGTTGTCTCACGCAAATGGGGTTTCACTCCAAGTGGATTGGGTGGACTAAGGAATGTGTTACAACAGTTTCTTATTCTATGCTCATCAATAACTCATCCCATGGATTCTTCACTCAATCTCGGGGTATTAGGCAGGGCGACCATCTCTCCCCCTATTTGTTTATCTTATGTATGAATGTTTTTGTTTGTGCACTATGCGATTTAGCTAACAATATGAAATCTGGAGTAGGTGTGCGGCTCTCTCCAGGGTCTCCAACCATTCCTTGTATGTTTTTTGCAAATGACAACCTCCTTTTTTTGCAAAAACAATTTAGCCTCCTGCAGGAAATTGAAAAAAATCATAGATGAATTCTGCAGGCTCTCTGGTTAGTTTATTAATTTTCAGAAATCATCAATGATACTTTCAAAAATGCAACTAATGCCCATAGACAGACCGTCTCGGTAGTGTTCAATATTCCCCATAGGGAATCACTGTGGAAATATTTAGGGTGCCCTGTTTTCTAAGGTAAAGCCAAATCATCTACATTAACTGATATTCTAGACAAAGCTACTGCTCGAATAGAGGCTTGGAAAGCTAATAGTTTGTCCAAGGCTGGCATAGTGGTGCTTATTCAATCTAACCTCGAATCCTTACCTGTGCACACTATGCAATGTTTTCAATTACCTAAAAAGACAACAACACTCCTAGATCAAGTGAATAGAACTTTCTTTTGGAAAAAATCTGGGACCGAAAAAGGTTTACCTATGGTTGCATGGGATAAAATATGCCAACCTAAAAATCTGGGGGGATAAGGGTTAAGGAAAACTGAAACGGTTAACCTGGCCTTTCAAGCCAACCTTGCTTGGAAAGTTCTTACAGGGTCGGACGGATTATGGTCCTCAGTTGTCAAACAAAAGTATCTTAGGTCACAATGTTTTTTGGATACCAAGAGTAAGAGCACTAACTCGCCAGCTTGGAAAAGTGTACTAAGAAGCAAATTATTACTTAGAAAAGGCATTAGATGGAACGTAGGCAAAGGGGACCAAATTATGTTCTGGTGGGATAATTGGTGTGATAATGCTAGCTTGGTGGATTTACTGGGCTTAGGCACGTCTACGATTTAAAATTCGGAATTGAGAGTCAGTGACTTCATCACACAGGACAAATGTTGGGATATAGAGAAGATACGTTGCTTGATTTCGGATGATGATATTATTCAGAAAATAATAGGCATCCCACTGCCTCAAACAGAGGCAAATGACTCCTTCTATTGGGGCTTTACTGCTTCCGGTTTGTTCTTCATGAAATATGCATCATGGTTTGCTCACACAAATTTCGAATTCAATGATACAAAATGGGAGTTTAACTCAATATGGAAGTTGAATGTTATGCCAAAGGTTAAAATCTTTTTATGGTAGTCTTTACTCAATGCTTTTCCAGTTCGGGGTATTCTTCTACGAAGAGGCATGATAGTTGATCCGTCATGCCCACTTTGTGCAGATGATATTGAAACAATCGACCGTCTCTTCTGGAACGGCTCCCTAAGCTCACAAGTATGGAACTTAGCCTTTCATCAAGGCTGGGTTCCACGACAATATTCACATGGCTCTTCCTCCTTGTTACATTTGCTCTCACAGTATCGACTACAACCAAATCCTAAAGTTATTCGTAGGATTACTTTTCTTTTGTGGAGTATTTGGAAAGGTAGGAACGAACTGGTTTTTTGAAATCGACAATTCAATCCCCTAGGAATTCTAATTGGTGTCAAGAAAGCATTTGCTGAATGGGAAATCCGATCCTGCATGTCGGAGGGTCCTTCTGTTAAGGGGGTCGTTCATCCGCGTTCCACCTCAAACTTTATTGTGAGGTGGACTGCTCCCCCTCCGGGATTCGTCAAACTCAACTTTGACGGATCTCACATCCATACTTTTGCAGCAGGCGGTTTCATCATACGTGATTAGGCGGGCAAACTAATCAAGGGAGGAGCAGCACCCTATGGAGACACATCGATACTTGTTGCGGAAGCTCGAGCTCTTAGTGATGGTCTTCAAGAAGCCGTTAAAGCTGGATACCAGCACCTAGTGATCGAAGGAGATAATTCTACGGTTATACAAGCAATGAAAGGATCAATCTACTCACCCTGAAAGATTAGTCTCATTATCAAAGATATCTCACATTACATGAAACTGATGACACAAGTTACCCTTTCACATAATTTTCGAGAAGCTAATTTGGCAGCGGATCGGTTGGCAAAGTTAGGTCACAAGCTTCCATATCTCATTATATGGGAATCTTCTCCTTCTCCAGAACTAATGGCTATTCTTAAAGATGATTTGATAGGACGTGCTCTTGTGAGAAGAGACGTCTAATCTTCCTTCTTTACCACTTACCTTTGTAAAAAAAAAAAAGTGAAGTAAAAATCTGGTGATTTTGTTTCAGTTGCCATTACGGCAATTTGGTATGCTTATTTGCCTGAAATTACCTTAGAATTTTTTTTTGTTTTCTAGTTAAAACTCGGCAACGATACGTATAAATGAATTTAGTTATCAAGTTTTTGCAACCACTTTGGGTATGTGTTTGCTTTTTGGGATTTCTCTCCCTAAAATTGACTAGGCATTTTGATTCTTCTTGTGTTCCTTTCAAGGCCATGATTATGCTTATTGATGTAGTATTAGTTATTGTCTACTCAGTGATTCTATGCCACTTTCTATATGTGAATGTTATAGCGTGTGGAAATTTGTCCTTTTTTTGGCCACTTTTATATGTTCTTCTACTTGTATCATGGTTTTTCGTGTTTGATCATTATTTTTGGTAATTCGGTGAATATTACTTTAGTTTCTATGGGCTTAATTGTCTACAAGTAAAAATCATTAATGCATGCATTGCCCAAGTGACACTTCCAAAAAGTTAGAAATAGAAGCAATAATTTCCTACTTCTATTTGTGAAGGCAGTTTGTTCCTTTTGAAAGCTAGGACTATTTTACTGTTGTCTTTGTTGAAGAATATTTGAATATGCTCCTCAATACCTTCGATTTGATAATTGGGCCTGACATCCATGATGTTAACTATAGTTTTGGATCTAATGTTACCCAAAATTGCATTGAATTAAATCAAGTGAAAGAAGGAAAAACAGAAAAAGGAAAAAGAACAAAAAAGAGAAAAAAATTAAGTAAATTTTCGATTATTGGTGCAAAAATTCAGAAAATTTCCTAATTACTTACACATTAGACATAGATATTGCTTCAAGAGAGAGACTTAATTAAAAGTCTGATTCTATTTGACTTGGTAGCTTTGGAAGTTGGCAGAATTGTGTTGACTGCGGCAGAATTATGAAAAAGTCATTGAATGCCCAAGGTTGTTGAAGATTACATAAAGGGTCTTGATGGGTTTGATCAATGTTGGGTAAAATTACTGTAAGTACACAGTGCAGCTGTAACTAGCAACCATTAAGTACGGGTCGTATCCACAGGGAGTTGGAAGTCAATTAAAGCGTGTCAATCTAGACAAATAAAAAGGGTGACATGAAGAGGAACTAAACTACTAAAACAAAAAAAAAGGGACTTTAATTATGATTAAACCTATGATTAACTAACTAATTGAGTCAAACCCATCCCTTCCAAAGTTATGCTAGCATTAAGAGATGATCAGTTGCACTATAAAAGCTCACCTAAGTCATCTTTCAAGAGTCGGAGGCTAGTTTAATTGTTCTAACCACCTATTTTCATAGGGTTAGTCCAATTAAACTATATGAGTAGTAACCCTAAATCTGGTTAGGATTTGTATTATTTTCATATCCAACCGCCAAATGTCCTCTCTACCCATACAAGATAATCAGCCTCATTTTTCATCACAAGTCAATTGTCCCAAAACACGGATGAAAACTCTTCCAAACATTTCATTTAACACGTGGTGGGCGTAAGAAAAAGCCTTAAATCCAAACATAAATAAGGTAGGCTAAGATTTAAAAAAGATCAACTTGCTATCTCAGGGGTTATCACAATCAAAGATCAAAATTTTAATCACAAGTAAACATCCAAAAGAAAATCAAAGCAAAGAATTAATGAACTAGTAAACAAAGCAAGAAGTATGAAATTAGAGAGAGAGAGAGGGGGGGGGGGGAGAACCCAGTCTTGAATCGCGAAATCCAAGATTTTGTACATAATATACACTAATTTTCTCTAAATTATTCTCCCTATAATAGGGTTTGATGGCTAATAGAAACCCTAAAAATAGGTGAAGGAGAGGTTCCCAAGATAGTCTAAAAGATGCCTCAAATAAAGTCCAAAATCTGCTTAAATAACGCAAAAATTGGGAAGACACACGGACTTGCTTCAACACATGGGTGCCCATGCGCCCCACGCACTAGCAAGATGCACGGTCGTGCACTACCCGTGTGCAGTTTTGGGAATCAGGACTGAATTCTGTAGGTCTTCGGCATGGTTGTGCTATTGTACACGACCAACAATGTACTCTTTTTGGCCCTTTAGACTTGCTTTTCTGGCCCTCAAAACTTCATAGGACTTTTTTTATTCTCAAAATACGTCCCCATGGCCTTCTTTTCCATCAAA
>JACYFF010021160.1:0-38283 GCA_017589665.1 Selenicereus undatus | reverse complement strand
AGATCTACCCGAAATAGAGCAAAACAGAGCCAAATTATTATGAGGAACAACCAAAAACAGAGCAAAATTATTATGAGGAACAATCACACTTGATAAGGGCTTCATAGAAGAAAGCTCAAACCGATTCGCTTGATAGCACAGGCAGCCAAATCGAAGACCTTCCTCCAAGATTCCACTGCTGGGCTTTGAAACTCGAAGTACCCAGCTTCAATCTCCTCTATTTTCTCTCTGAATGCGGGAAGGAAGAAGAACAATGCTTCTTTTGCTCCTTTCTCTCTTCTCCTCCAATCTCTTCACCTTCAATTGCAAAGATCTGGAAATTTTGGGGGTTTCGGGCCAAAAAACTTGAAGAAAAGCGGAGAGAAGATGGAGGCCAGGCAGTGAGAAGATGTTTCCCGCCAGTGACAGCAGCCATGGGAAGATGACGAGTGAACATGACGGTCACATGAAGACAGTGAGAGAAAGACAGGGAGAGATAAAGACAGAGAGAGAGAGGGGATGATTTCGAGCCTTGAGAAAATTAAAGGGCAGACCACGGTCTGCAACGTGGGGAAGTGAATTAATATGACAGTTGGGATACAGCCAGAAAGAGAAGAAAGAAAACTCTAGATTCATAGCCACGTTCTGCGTGTGAGATGAGGGCTGAATTTTTATATTTTATTTCTTACCCAATTAATTTAAATCAATGGTTATTAGTAATTCAAGCTAGAGATCGTATGGCTGAAAATTATTAATTCATGAGAATTTAGGAAATGACAGTTATTAAAACTTTGCTTTTATGTATTAGTATAGATATAGATTAACCAAATATCAAGTTATGGGAATTAATGATTTAATTCTTATACCTAGATTAAAAAATAATTAACTCAATGATCCATTAATGTTCGATTAGTGTGTCTTACTTGGAAGTTCGAATCACAGATCTAGAGGTTTCATGAACCTTGAATAGGTCATTTGATTTTTTTTCCACTCCATCAGAAGAATAGAATTATTAATTCTCATAGTTTATGTTTGGTTCATAATTCTTGACAATCACATACTAGAGTTATCACTCAAACTTTCAGGTATGAGTTTGGAGAAAACCCTCCATTTTCATCGGTTTACATAAACTCATACCATTGGAATCAAATTTCACATTCATTAGCTAAACCAAGTAGGTGACATTAGTGTGAAAATAATTTTGTTATGGAATGGCTGACCCCAATCTAGGAGCTAGGAGCTTGTATTTATAGTTGATAAAGATATAATTAAATTACATAAGTACCCTTTTCCTATTACACGCCCTCAAGTTATACAAGGGAGCAGTCGGATAGATTGGACTTATGAAATTAAAATGGTTGAGAAGACAACCCTTTAGTAAAAACAAACTGAAGCTTAGTAGATACATGTCGAACAACTAAATCACCATGAGCAACACATTCTCGCACAGAAATGATAATCAACAACGATATGCTTGCTGCGATCATGATGGATTCGATTGGTTGTTAGATACATGGCACCTACATTGTCACAATATATCTTAATTGGTGAGGCAATTACTGTACCAAGATCAAGTAAAAGCTTGCAAATCCAAATGGTCTCAACAACAGTATAGACAACAACTCGATACTCAGCTTCAGGAGAGGATTTTGAAATAGTCGGTTGCTTCTTCGAGCATCAAGCAATAAGATTGGGTCCAAAAAATACTGCATACCCAGTGGTAGATCAACATAAGTCACGATATCCAACCCAGTCAGCATCAAAGCAAGCAACAATAAGGGAAGGAACTGCATCAGCACGTAGCAGTAGCCCCACTGGCGGAGCTACATAGAGACAGGAGGGGTCAATTGACCCCCCAGTTTTTTGGGGGGAAAAAATATGGGGTATTTTTGTCAATAAAAAAACATATATATTAATTCGTTCATATATAATTCGTAGAATCATCCTTTCCCACGTGGTTGGTTCCCTTTTTGCGTTTCAATGGGTTGCGTGTTCGAATCTTGGTTGTTGCTTCCAGGCCCTTCGCTTTTGTTTTTTTTTTTTTGAGTTTTGGAAGTTCATTAACCTGCCTTGCCTGGCTGCCTAGTGTCCACGACCCTTCAAGCCCTCTCTGTTGCTCCTTGCTCGCACACACAGTCGCACGCCAGCCCCTGCCCAGTGCCCACCCTTTCTCTCACTCTTTAGCCGCCGCCCACCGGCACGCTGTCCACTAACCGACTGCCGCCGCCGCAGTCGGCCGCCAGGCCCGCCTTCACTGCTTCTCATCTCTCATCCTAACTCTTAAATCTCAACTCCCAATTTGAGGTAATTCTCAAAAATACTCAATTTTTGTTTTTAATTTTGTTATTTTATAAATAATTATGTTTATTTTACTGATTTTAGTTAGATTTGTGTTAAATAATTTATTAATTTAGTGAATTACTCATGATTCATGAATTGAAAATATGAATTTTAATCTAATTGTCTTATTGGTTGAAGATTTAAAATTTGGCTAATTTTGTTTGTAATTACTTTCTTATTTATGTTTAGTTTATTAATTTTTATTGAATTTGTTTTGAATAAGTGGTTAATTTAGAGATTTACTCATCAATTCAAATATTAGGTTTTGCCTTTCTTGATTGAGAATTTAGAAATTAGAATTGGGGTAATTTGTTGGTTGTTGTTTGTTTATTTGTGCTAAATTTATTGACTTTAGGCAAATTTGTGTTTGTTTATGATAAACACAAACTCCCCCAATTCTAATTCCTAAATTCTCAATCAAGAAAGGCAAAACCTAATTTTGTAAATAATTAAGTAAATTATTTTGTAATAATTATGTTTATGATTTACTAAAAACCATGAACCTAAGTAAGAGTGTTCTCTGCGATGAAATTCATCAAGACCAAATTGCGGAACAAAATATCAGATGAATTTTAAAATGATACTGTTGTTACTTATTTTGAGATTGATATTTTTAAAAGTCTCTCGAACGACGATATCATACTTTACTTTCAAAACATGAGATCTCGTCGAAGACAACTTTCTTGAATATAGTAGCTATGCATTTCATTTTTAGAACTATTAAAGTTTATATTATGTGTATTATTAATCTCCCCCCCCCCCTTGGTTTAAATCCTGGCTCCGCCCCTGAGTAGCCCATGATCAAGTGTTCCCTGAATATACCTGAGAATACGATTAGCAGCTAATAGGTAAGTGGTACGGGGAGCATGCATAAACTGGGAAACTACATGAACTACATATGTAATGTTAGGACATGTCATAGTCAAATATTGTAAAACACCTACCATACTTGTGTACTCAATGGGGTATGTAAGTAGTTCATCATTAGAGACAGATAGGGTGGTCCTAAGACTGGAAGAAGTGTGAACAAGCTTGCAGGTGTGGACATGAAACTTATGAAGAAGATCAGAAGTGTATTTGTATTGGGTTAGAAACAAACTTGCTGGGGAATGAGTAATTGGCACTCCTAAGAAGTAATGAAGGTTGCCTAAATCTTTCATGGCAAACTGACGGGAGAGCAAATTAATGAAGAAATAAAGAGCAGAAAGAGAACTCCCCGTCAGGACAATGTCATCAACACACAATAAGAGAATAATTGTATGCGAACTGGAGCGAAGAATAAACATGGACGGATCAGCCTGACTGCAATGAAAACCATGTGATAGCAGAAAGCTACTGAATCTATGGAACCAAGCTCGAGGTGCTTGCTTAAGACCATAAATAACTTTTTTTAAGCAACACACATGCTTAGGAAGAATGGGATTAACAAACCCAAGAGGCTCACACATGTATACCTACTCACTTAATATGCCATGAAGAAAAGCATTTTTAACATCAAGTTGATGAATAAGCCACTTCTTAAACAAAGCAATGGATAATATGAGATGAATCGTTGTATGATGAACAACAGGAGAGAAGGTCTCATGAAAGTCAATACCTGTCTGCTGATGATTGCCTGTAGCAACCAGACGAGCTTTGTACCTCTCAATGCTACCATTAAACTTGTATTTTATCATGTATACCCACTTACTTGCAACGAAATTCTGAGCAAAATTATGAGGAACAAGTCCCCATGTATCATTAGCCATTAGCACATTAAACTCATTAGCCATAGCTTCTTGCCACTAAGGTTTCTGATAAGCTTCCTTGAAGGAAGCAGGTTCGATTTTAGGATAAGGAGAGGAGAGAGAGAGAGAGAGAGAGAGAGAGAGAGAGAAGCTTTTTGGGCTTGGTAATACCAAATTTGGACCTAGTTTGCATAGGGTGGACATTAGTAACACTAGAAGTAGGAAACAATATTACAAGAAGGGTCGAAGAGGGACCCAGAAAGGATGAGGTCGGATGAGTGGGAATAGAAGGTGTAGGCTGACACGGGGAAGAAAATGGGGTGTTGGGACTAGTGGGTAACTCAACGAGATCCACAGTTGGGCTGGGTGGCAAGGAGGGCCACAACGGAGAGGAATGAGAAACAGGGGGGCTAAGTGATGATGGGGAGACAACCATAGGTGACACAACACTAGAGTCACGGGAAGGAGAGGCAACGGGGAGCTCATCAAGACAAACTAACACCGAACCTAAAGGGGCAAAGCTATCAGAAGTGGAAGTGAGAGAGAGGAAGTCAGTCACAAGCTGGTCATGATTGACGGCATCAATTGAAGCAGCATGTTTAAAAAACTGAAAAGGAAAAATTTGTTCACGAAATTGGACATGTTGACTAGTAAAAACTTTGCCAATTTTGGGGTATAGACATCTATAACCTTTATACTGAGCAGCATACCCAAGAAAAACACATTCAATAGAACAGCGTTGTACTTGTTTTGCGAAGATGCAGAGAAATTCGGAAAACAAGCACAACCAAACATTCTTATGAATGTGTAGCCGGGGGGTTTACCAAATAGTTTTTGAAAGGCACTGTCAGAACTCATAATAGATGTAGGAAGAAAATTTAATGGTGAAGGCATTCGTGAACGCAATAGAAACCCAAAATTGAGTTGGTAACAACGATTGAATTAGAAAGCCACAAACCATCTTAAGAAGATGATGATGCTTCCGTTCTGCTACACCATTCTAAGCCTCAGTGTCATGACAAGATTTTTGAAATAAGAATTCTCGTTTAAAGAAACAAATCCTGCATGGGAGAGTTATCAAACTCACCTCCTCTATCACTTTGACAAATTTTGATGCAAGTTCCAAACTGTTTTTCAACCATAGTTTTGAAATTCTGACAAATTGGAAGAACCTCTTTTTTCCTTTTCATGGGATAGAACAAACTAAAACGAGAGTAGTCATCTAAAAAAATTACATAATAATGAAAAGATGAATGAGAAATAGTAGGAGATTAACACATATCTGAATGCGTTAATTGTAACGAAGAAACAAAATTGTGTTCAACATGTTTAAAGGAAGATGATGCTATTTATAAGTCGACAAGTGACACAATTATCATGAAAAACTGAACTAGAGACAAGTTTATTTTTTCTAAGAGTATCTAAAAGTGTAGCTCCATACTGACCAAGCCGCCTATACCAAGCATCGCTAGAGGAAGCCAGAGTGAGAAAAGCAGGGGTAGATTCAAGCATACGACTGAGAGAAACGGACTAGACATTGCTGCTACTAGAGGCCTGTAACAGGACGTAACTAGTGGAGTTGTACTTTATAGAGAAACAAGAACCATTGATTTCAACATGACAATTGTTATCTTTACAAAGACATCTAATGGATAAAAGATTATGTTCAATTGTGGAACATGAAGAACAGAATGAAGAAGCAAGGGCTTAGAATGAGTTTTAATGGTTAATGAGCCAATGTTAGCAATGGGCAATAATGAACCATTCCCTACAATAGCTTTTCAGAACCTAAATAAGGAGTCAGAGAAGATAAACTACCTTCTTCAGGAGTCATGTGAGCAATAGTGGCAGAGTTTGGGTACCAAAGGCTTTCAGTGGCTTTGATTTGCGACAAAGGGGCCATAGAAAAAATATTGGAGGCAGGTTTAGGTTGATATCTAATAGGACAAGAAACAACATAATAGCCAGAAAATTTGCAAATTTGACAGATAATATTAGGAGCTAACCCTAACACCGCCTCAAATGAATCACTACCTGCAAATGAAGAATTAGTAGCAGAAATAGAGGTACAATAAATATCAGACGATGAAACAACTGAATTACAATAAACATAACTTGTAGGCATACTCCTAGAAGATGTAACGGGTTGAGAAGATGGGTTGGAATTATGACCATTCCTATTCTGACCCTTATTATTGCGGTTGTTGTCACGCACTTATTGTCACCTTTGTTGCAACAACCTTTGGATCGATTGGTCTGGCTGGATGATGCAGAACCAGAATTACCATCTACTGGTGTGGTGGGCGTGGCAAACGCTTGATGGTTGATTGAGCCATGTTCACGGTTGCAAACGAAGTGGACACGACGTTTATGAAACAACAAAGGTATACGAACTTCATCAAAGAAAATACCACTCGATAGAAAGGATAGATTATTAACAAAATTATAGTACTTTGAACCAAGTCCATTGAGGGTGTGTTGAATAAGTTCCAGGTCAGAAGCAGAAGACTTGATAGTTGCTAAAGAATCAGCGATGGACTTAATGTGATGCAAGTATTCATCCATGGCGGAGATTCAGGCTGATCAAGATTCGAAAGCATTTGCTTCAAATCTAAAGCACTTGTGAAACTTGCAGTATTAAATCGGGATTCAAGACGTTGCCAAATAGGGGGCAATGAATGAGATGTTGGACCTCCATAACGTGGTTTTTAGAGATCGTAGCAAAAATCCACACTCAGATAAGTTGACCAAGGCAAAGCCTCATTTGATAAGCTGGATTAGGTTGCGAAGCACAGAACATCATTATGAGATAGGGAGGATGTTGTGTGATAATACCGTCAAGGAACCCATGAACTTGATGCATAATAAAAAATGAGATGAATTGCGTCTTCCATGTTAGAAAGTCCTCGACTGTGTCTAGAGAAGTGGTGACAAAATTTGTCACGTTGATCGTCCATATGGCAGGTGAGACCAAGGGTAAGCACTTGTTTGTAAGGCTAGACTAGGACAGACATCGGGTCAGGACCGAACGGGGTAGAAAACAGCTACTGAGAGCTGGGTCAGAAAGGCGGTTGAAGGCTGCAAGTGCTCAGTTTGGACACCTGAAAAGGGAGGCCAAGTCCAGGGAGACAACGAGGGGTGTTGCCATGAGAAGTAAGGCAACAGAGGAAGGTTCAGAGCCATGGTTGGAGACGGAGGCGGCAGGGAAAACTAGTGTCCCGAAACCGACAAACTCTAGAAGACAACTGAAGAGGATGGCAACGAAGAAATCGATGAGATGACTTCGCCATCATCAAGGGTCGCATGAGTCGAGGACAGATCGATAGCAGAGCGGACGACTAGTAGTGTTTCATTGCCGCTAGTGGCCATCACAGTGGTGCAGTAGGTAGCTTGCATGA
Organism: Selenicereus undatus; assembly: GCA_017589665.1. Classification (NCBI taxonomy): domain Eukaryota; kingdom Viridiplantae; phylum Streptophyta; class Magnoliopsida; order Caryophyllales; family Cactaceae; genus Selenicereus; species Selenicereus undatus. Next base: position 30,839 of record JACYFF010021160.1, on the reverse strand, counting down.
GAAGAAAGAAGCGAGAGCTCGCGTATTGTGGTTTTTGGTTATTTTTGTTTTTTTTTGGGGTAAATAAAAAAAAAATATTTGGGATCAATTGTGCTCTGATACCATGTGAAAATCATTTTGTGATGGAATAGCTTGTCCAATCTAGTATCTATGCGCTTGTATTTATAGTTGATACAGATACAATTAAATTATGCAAGTACCTTTCTCCTATTAATTGGGAATCAGAAACAAACCCATAGCTATTAATTTCAATTCTTATGCCATTTTTTTCCAACTTTTTTAACCAACCCCCCCAGGATACATGTTTGCCATTTACCTTAACCCTTCACTTTCCATGGATTTACATTTATACTTTCAATTATGGGAATCATCTATTCCCATAAACTCAATCACAAACTAGATGGCTTAGCCAATCCGATAGGGTTACTCAAATCCCCTCACTACCTAGTTTATCTAAACTCACACCCTTAGGTATTTCTTTTACCTATACCTTTAGTAAACCAAACAAGCATGGGAATCAATGATAAATGAAACCCAAACAATGGAATTAGGAATAAAAAAATCGCCCTTGTACCCATTGTTCAATCCTAATTCCACACTGTGCCTACTTAATTGGACCAAGTGGCACTACAAGTTGAGCCAAGTACCTGATGCTATTAAATGAGAAACCATCCTCAATTCGTTATGGTTTCATTTGGAGCTGAAAAGGCCTGAGATGGCATATAATAAGAATATATGATGCACGCATAACGTGAAAATTACTAAAAGGAAAATGTTCCTACACAACGTGGTCAAATTAAATTTAAATTTGAACTTGTCAATTTAAATCTTTAAAATCAATTTTTTGATAGTTTGCTATAAAACCATTCTATTTACTTCTTTGTTGTTTACAAATCTAAGTTGATCCTAATATAGACATAAGATTGACAAAATTATTAAATGAGTCTACGCAAAGTGGCGCATTTTTTTAGCTCTAGTTTCGTTCTTTATTTTACTTCTTCCTAATAAAGTTGAAGCGAATAGGTCCTACAGATTTGTTCTTCTAAGGGGGGGGGGGGAGATTAGCTTAGCTAAAAACATTATAAAATACTATAAGAAACTAAAAAAAAACCCCTCTAATTAAATAGTTAGAAAATAGTTTGAAATTTTCATTTGAGCCTTGTTGTTTGTGAGGTGGGGATTGCGATGTGTTGAAGTGAACTGATGTTGTTGCATATTATTATTAGACCATCTCCAATGGTTGGTTCGCCAGCCAAGAGGGTGAGCTGGCGCATGTGCGAGCCGAGAAATTAAGCGCAGTGGTGGTGCGCGGCCCGCTCTATTTTTTTTGTCGCGTATAAAATAAAGGAAAATCTATGTGATACTTGCAAAGAGACAATAGAGAAGGTTCTGATTTTTTTGCGTTTTGATTATCCGACCAGATCTCAATGAGCTACATCATAAAATGGCAGAGAGAGAACTTTGAGAGAGACTAGGAGGGTAGAGAAAGAAAAGGGGAGAAGGAGATGTATTTGGAGTAGGATTTGAAAAGCCTGTAGTTGTGAGTGTAGAGAGAGAAAAGAAGAGAAGGGAATGTATTTGGGATAGGAGGGCAGTTGAAAACCCTATAATCATGGGTGTTAGATTTATTAAAAGGGGGAATAATTTTTATGTTATTTTTGTTAAGAGTTGAAATACAGTGATTATTGATATAATTATTTTATGATTACTATAATTATTATAATCTATGATTACTATAATTGTTCTTCTAATTAACTTCTTGTATTGTTTTTCTTTTTTTTTAAAATTATAGCCTTTAATTAGTTGTGTTATCAAATTATTATGTGCAAATTATTTTTTTTAAAAATAATAAAGTCAAATAACTAACCAAAACAAAAAAAAAAAAACTAAACCTATTAAATATGATTAGATGTGGGGTCCATAGATATTATTTTATCTGGTGAGCTAAAGTAGTAAGTCTTCCATTGGAGATAGTGAGGATTGTGAGCCAAAATGTTGGAGCGAAGACTGATGTGACAGTGGTAGGCCCCCACTGATGAGCAAAAGAAGTGGCTCACGATTGAGGATGCTCTTAGGCTATCTATTAGTGTTTTAAGACTTATTTGGGAGTTTAAAAATAAAAATAAATACAAACTACGCAACATAGAAGTAACGACAAAGCAAAACGTTGGTTTAATTTCCCTATCCTTCTTCATGTCAAAATCCTAATTCTCCAAATATTTTATCATTTATTTTCCACGTAATGGGACTAGTAATGTCCATATAACCAATAGTATCCTATGTATATTTTATTTTTGAGTTTATTATTTAATAGTAATGCTGTCTTTTTGAATAAAAATTTTCTCCTTGTATGAGTTAATGTGTACTTGTTAAAACGCTTCTTTTTGTTTTCTTACTATTTGATAAGCTTATTCCCTTCCTTAAATAGGCTGAGTTTTTATAGACTGAAAAGTGATTTAGTTAAGACTAAGGTGCTCTATTATTGAATGATGCATTTTTGTGGTCAAAATGATCTTATAAGTTTGGAGGTAGTTGTCATCTGTTCATGATTAGTTTTTTAGATAGAAGGGCTTATTTTGTTAGTTAAGATTTATTCATGTTAAATATTTAATTTTTTATTGGCAAACATGTTAAAGAATGTTCGATACATGTGTCATATCATTATTTATTACTAACTTTTTGGAATTCTCCTCTCTCTATGAAACCCCACCAACAAAGTCTAAATTTTTCATCCCCCTTCACCCCGGCACAAACTCAAGGCCCTCCCAAGTCACAAGTCTTACCCCTTACTCGTGAGCCCCCCCCCGGCTCACTTTTGTGCTATGTTATTCTCTGTTCTTCCTTGTTTAGGCACCAAAAGTGTCTATTTAAGCACTCCTAATCACTTAGTATTCACTCGTAATCGAGATTGTTTTTAGTTTTTATTTGATTTTTTTATGATTTTGCAGGAAATAAAGGTTTAATGAAATAATGGGCGTAAAACACATGCAATAAGAGATGGAAATCAAGAGAATACAAACCAAGCCAAGCTAAGTGGGCCCATTCTTGCTACGCAATCCAATTGGAAGAAGAGAAAAGATTCATTTGTTTGACCCAGCTTGTTGAGCCTGCTGACTTGCCTCTCCTGAACCAGCGAGTAGAGCGACCCAGTATGCGTGGTCCAATCTCCAGCCTAGCCAAAATTAGGTCCAACACCAGCACCAACACCAGCACTAGCATCAACATATCAACAAAATTTTAGAGGTAATTTAGAATTATGGCGAGGAATTTTTCAAGTATATTTCCAATTGGAATAGGAAATTAATTACAATTAGGAAAGTGAGAATGTCAGCTTGAGCATTAAAAATCTAGTGGAATATGAAAAGTAGGAGGGGGTTGGCACTAGTATAAATAGGGGTGCTTGTAAATCATCAATTTATCTCTCTCTGCCTTATAGCATTAGTTTTAGAGTTTGAGATATTTTTGCAATTGCAGGAATTCTTTCAATTTGAATTTAATTTCAAATTTTTATTCTAGTTTCAATTTTTCTAGTTCTAGTTTTGGTTTAATTTTTCTAGGTCTAGTTTTAGTTTCGTTTTTCTAGTTCTAGCTTTAATTCAAAGTTTTCTACTTTAGTTTCGATTCAAGTTTGTTAGTTTCAATTTTAGTCTTCCCAAAAATTCTTTTTCATTTAAAGTTTCAATCTTTATTAGTCTTTCGAGTCGATGGTGGATATTGAAGTGTCGAGATGATCTCTTGTTGTGGATATTGAAGTCTCGAGGTGATCTCTCGTTCAAGATTCAAATTTTCTACATCAAGTAAGGCTACGTAGTCAAGGTAATTTCCTTCTTCTCTCTTATAGTTTTTATTTTAATTTCATGATTTAGATTAGGGTTTTTGTGAGGCTACTTGCAATGATTGGAAATTAATTTTAGTTAGATTATTTTAGATTAGTTTAGCAATTTAATAGTAGTGATTAAATTCAATCCATATCTGTGAACGACCTATAAAGTGCTATAACCATGACTGTATACTTGTGGCTTATTTTTACAGCTCCTTAGATACAACAAGTTTTTGACGCCATTGCTGAGGATGGTGTTGAAATTGATTACTAGTTTTAATTGTTAATTGTTTACTTTATTTTCTTTAAGTAGTTTATTTTATTTTCTAAGGTAGTTTAATTGGTATTAGTAGATTATTACCAGGGACAGAACTAGAATTGAAAAAAAAATCATCAGTGCAGTTTTGTTTGCATTTTCAGTTTCTATTTGGATTTTTTTAGGGTTAATCTAGTACTGATTTTGTTGTTAAGATATTTTTACTAGATTCGTAGGGATTTTTAGAGTCTAGATGATTTTTTGTGAAATTTTTGGGCATTTATGGAATTTTCAGCAATTTTTGGACATAATTTTCTGTTTTGATTTTTCTGCACTGTTTTGGGACAAAAAATATTGGGAAATAATTTATTCATATTCCCTATGACCGTTCTAATTTTTTGGTCTCTAGTGTTTTGATTTTGAAGTTTGTTTTTATGTTTTATTGTAGCTTTTGATTGCTTAGGTTTTAGTTTATTTTCTATTTGTTTTAGTTTAAGTGGTGTTTTCTGTTTTTGTTTAGCTTATTTTCTGTTTTTGTTGTATGTGTCAAAAAAAAAATTTGGAAAAGAAAATGGTGCTTGTGCTTTGTGTTTGTGTTTCTTTTCAATTTTTTGTGTTAGGTTACTTCTTGTTTTTTAGGTCCTTTGGTCTTTTTTTTCTTTTGGTAATATAGTTTTATTTTCATTAGTTTATTTTGTTTTGTTAATTTAATTATTTAAGTGTCTTTTTTTTTTAGGAATTAGTTTTGAATTAGTTTGTCAGAGTCATTGATTTTTCCCCCTTTAAAAAAAACCTTAAGAAATTGAAATAAGATTGAAAATCTAAAAAAAAAAATTGAAAATTTTCTTAAAATTGAGACACATTTTCAAGAATGCCAGTTTTAATTTCCCATTATTTGATCATGAAGCTTTTTGGAGTTATCTGTTAAGAGATTATCGTGCTCAGTTGAACCAAAGTTTTCAAAAATGAAAAATTTCTGAGGTCATTGCTATGGGTCTGAATGTTAAATTCCTAGGTCATGTTAAGTGTATGTGTCCAGGAAGTTTATTAGGGCTATTCTAAATAACTCACGATGAGGTTTGTGACTTTTTTTTTCCGAAAAGTTAGCTTGAAACACTTACGAGTTTGAACAAGCTAGATGGACCTTAAGATACCCTACCTATGGTGAGTATATTTTTTCTACTAATCCTCACCACCAGGATCACTTTTTAGATTCATACGGTCACCAATATTACTCTTTTGTGCCCCATATTTTGTGTGATTATTGTGAGTCTTCTGATCATAATACTTATAATATTATGTGGACGCTACATGTGCAAGTCTTGGAAAGACAATAAATGAAACGACTGATAAAATGGGACAAACTATGAAAGAGAGAATTGCGGAATATTCTCACTATTTCAACTAGAATATGGACGATTATAATGAGTCCGACTTTAGTTTCGAATCTCTAAACCAGAAGTTAAACTTTTTTATGATTTTGAGCTCTCTTATCTTGCTAGGCCTGATTTACATGATGATATTTCTTTTCCTAGCCTAGAACAGGAGAGTAACCACTCTGTGTGTCTATCCTCTAACCTTGAACCTAAATTTAGCCCACTTAGAGATGTCATTGAGGATGTCCTAATTTCTACCAACCCACCTACCCCTTTTAATGATTCTTTTGAGGTTGAAAAGAGTGAAGAATTTGAGAATGCTAGTGAATTAGGTTTGAAAATCACAACTGAAGATGAACATCATGATATAGATGAGTCAGAAGATATTTGTTTACAAGAGTCATGTGAGGGGAATGTTGAGCCCACCAATTTAGAATTTGATAATGATATTCTTTGCGTGAAATATGAATATTTTTCATATGGGCTAGATGAAAATGAAGGTCTGGATGTGGTTTTTGTGTTTAATATAAATCCTTTTCTTTTGACCCCATCATTAGTGACCTTTTATCCTCAAGAAATCCAAGTTTGAATTTTTAGAGTCTAACAACTTTGTGCCCATAATTGTTAATTTCGACCAGACTCTTCAACATATTGAAAGTAAAGGAGTTATAGACTTAGGACCCACTATTTTGCCTAGAAAGTTTGTTCCTAAAGGTCAAATTTTTAGGTCGGTGACCTACGTGCTGGCTAAGTTTGAGTATATCTCTTTGTTTGACATTTGGGCCTAGCAACTTGATAAGTTGAAACAGGCCCTCAATTGTGTTGCGTTGATGTCACGAATATACTTTATTTGGCCCCAACTCTCTTATTTTTATTGTATTTATCTTATTGAGAATTGTTCTTGTTTATTTGATAAGCTGCTATGATCGCTAATAAGTTTTGATTTGAGTAGCAATCTCTAACTTGATATGGAGTGACTGATGCTCCATGAGCCTCTATCTAAACAGATTTTAGGAGGCCATAGCTCAGTTGAAATTCTGCACCTGACCTGGTATTATTGTTCTATCCCTTGGATATTTTGCATATTGGGTCTTTTATTTTATTTTTTTTTAGATGCTAATTTTCCCACAATGTGGATGTTGTGTGATCTTGGCATGGAAGAGGGGAAGTTATGCTTTAAATTTTTTTGTAAGAAAAAAATGAGAAAATTTATTGCAAAATCAAAAATATTTTTTATTTTTGTGTGATTGTTGGAGAATTGTATCATCTTCAGTAACTATGACCCCTTGTGACCTATTATTGGTTTGTGTATAAGTGTAGTGTGCATAGTAGACCTTTGATCAAAGTGTATCACTCTATATCCCGATTCTGACCCGTCATCTCATTATAATGTAGAGTTTAATCCTTGTTTATATATCACCATTATCTTAGAATTATAGGCATTTGTGTTTTTTAATCCTTATTTATATATCACAATTATCTTAGAATTATAGGCATTTGTGGTTTGCTTCACCCATTTGCCTTTTTATGTAGCCAAAAAAAAAAGAGTTGAAAAAAATTCAAAATAAAAAGCCAAAGAGTCGAGAATGACAAGTACCTTTTAAGGCATGTGTTACTGGGTGCTACCCTTTGAGACAATATTGCTATTGGGATAACTTGTTTACCAAGTCAATGAGTCAATAAAGAAGCCAAGTGGGATTGAGTTGAACCGTTCAAAACTTAAATTCTAGGGTGATTGTACCCTTGCACACTATGCGCTAGTATGGACTCACTATTTTGATGGTACGTGCGGTGAAAATTTGGTGTATATATTGGTGTCACATTTGGAGATTAAGAGTCTTCATATGTACAATATTGTGATTGTGTATAATCTTATATTTGGATTGCTGGAGTGATTTGTTTGTCAAATGTATATAGTTTTCCCTTATGTATGCTTGATTATATTTGAAAATTTTAAAAAGATTTTCTATTTTCTTTCTATTTTTCTTTTCTTATTAAGAGATTTTGTGGGTATATCTTCCATAAACCCTCACGAGACGATACTCATCTACTAGGGTAAGCCTAGGAGTTTAAAGAGCTTGTTGCACGTGCTAAGTGTAACCGTGATTTCTACGAAAGTGAGTTAGATGTCTTAGGTTATGTCTTTCTTTTCTTTTATTTTACTTGAGGATAAATAAAATCTTGGTGTGGGGGTATTTCTTTGGGCACCAAAAGTATCCATTTAAGCACTCCTAATCACTTAGTTTTTCACTCGTAATCAAGATTATGTTTACGTTTTATTTGGTTTTTGTGATTTTGTAGGAAATAAAGATCTCATGAAATAATGGGTGTAAAAGACATGGAAATCAAGAGGATACAAACCGAGCATAGCTAAGTGGGCCCATTCATGCTACCTGATCCAATTGGAAGAAGAGAAAAGATTCATTTGCTTGACCCAGCTCGTTGGGCCTGCTGACTTGCCTCCCATGAACGGGTGAGCAAAGCATCCAAGCGTGCATGGTCCAATCTCCAGCCTAGTAGAAATCAGGTCTAGCGTCAACACCAACATCGGCATATCAACAAAATTCTAGAGGCAGTTTAGGATTTTGGCAAAGAATTTTTCAAGTCTATTTCCAATTGGAATAGGAAATTAAATACAATTAGAAAAGTGAGAATATCAACTTGGGTATTAGAAGTCTAATGAAATTAGCAAAGTAGGAGAGGGTTGGCACTAGTATAAATAAAGGTGGTTAAGGGTGCTTTTAAATCATCAATTTCTCTCCCTCTCTCTTACAATTGTCGGAATTCTTTCAAGTTGAATTTAATTTCAAGTTCTTATTATGGTTTCAATTTTTCTAGTTCTAGTTTTGGTTTAATTTTTCTAGTTCTAGTTTTAGTTTAATTTTTCTAGTTCCAGTTTCAATTCAAAGTTTTTTAACTTTAGTTCCAATTCAAGTTTATTAGTTTCAATTTTAGTCATTCCAAAAATTCTTTTTTCATTCAAAGTTTCAATCTTTATTACTCTTTCGAATTGATGGTGGATATTGAAGTTTCGGGGTGATCTCTCATTCAAGATTTGAGTTTTCTACATCCAGAACGGCTAAGTAGTCTAGGTAATTTCTTTCTTCTCTCTTATTGTTTTTATTTTAATTTCATGATTTAGATTAGGGTTTTTGTGAGGCTACTTGCGGCTTATTTTTACACTTCCTGAGGTACAACAAGTTTTTCTCTAAGCGTCAGAAGACCTAACCTAAAAAGTACCATAGCTCATCGCCGCCCTTTGGTGGTTGTTAACCCTTTTATGGGCCTCTATCCTTGTTCCTTTCCTCTACCCCCCTAGGTCATTGGCCACTACTTCGTCGGTTGTTCACTTCTTGTTAGACCTTCAATGGTCTCTCTCTCTCTCTCTCTCTCTCTCTCTCTCTCTCTCTCTCTCTATCTCTCTCTCTCTATCTGTCTTTCTCTCTAGTCAAAGAGAAGTTTGTATTCTTTTTCAATCGTAACTGTATAAGGTAAAATCAAGGCATACCCTGGTGTTACATGTTTAGTACCAAGTTTGTACATTTTAGTCACCATGAACAACTTGGTTATACTTGTAACAATAATTATTTTAGAGTTTTTACTTAAGTTATATTAATTCACAGAAAATTAGAAAAAAGAAGAAAAAGATGAAAATTAAAGACTTGGGTTTAATCTCTCATCCTAACCTTGGCCCAAGTATCCCTTCTGATCCAACAAGAAACAAAAAAAAAAAAAGAAGAGGAACTAAAAAATAACCTAAAATTCCTAGCCAGTCTTACATGATATTTGCTTCATCTTTAGCATCTTCATCACCATTATCTCGCATCATCATCAAAGCACACCATCATCTTCCTACTCCCCTATCACCCAATTATATCATGCCACAGTTCCTTCTCTCTCTCCTTATATTCTCTTTATTTTCGGTTAGACTTTCAGTTTTTGTTCCAATTTGTTGTCCTGTTATTCATTGTCATTATTTAGGCTTGTGAGATAAATTCTTTCTTTTTTCTCATTCTTTCATTTTGATTATGCTAGATGTCGATGAATGGAGAAAATGACATATATCAGTTATTTTAGAATGTATGTTTGTCGCTTTTGTTATGATAATATGAACTTTGCATTGTTGACTTGTGGCCCACTTTCCATTTTCTAGTGTTAAATAATGATGTTAGTTGGCTTAGGATTGTTAGGTTAGGTGGATGATTAATTTACTTATGGTCTCATCTTCTTTGGCTAAATGTAGAGCATGCTTTATTCTAGTGACTTAATTAGTATTTAGTAGTTTAGTTTCCTTTGATTAGTATCTTATTCTGTTATGATATACCAGCTTAAATTAGTTATTTATGACGTTATTTTGTACGCTGTCTCTGAGGATCCTCAACTAGTAATGCAATAGCCATACGCTTGTGGTATTAATTTTTTCACTCAACAAGCTTTTGGCATCGTTGACAGGGATGACGGTATGAGATTAGGTTATGCTTTTGTTTTGTTTGCTAGTGGTATCCAGCTTAGTTTTGCATGCTATGTTATTAGCTTAGTTGTGTGTTTTTTGTGATCATTTTCTCTTAAAAAAAAGAAAAAAATTGAAAATTGAAAATTTATAAAAATAGAAATTTGAAAATCCAAAAATTAAAAATTGAAAAGGTTGACAAATTTAAAAACTGGTAATTTTCCATTTCCCTCAATATGAGCACGATGTATTTTGGCAATATTTGAGTAGATTGAATGACTTTCGTGCTCAATGTGTTGATTGATATTTTGAGAAATAAGAAACTTGCCAAGTGATTCTTCACAACCTTAATAATGAATATTAGGTTCATGTTGAAACTATGTATCCTGGGGGTTTGGGAGGTTTGTTTGCCAATACTCTTGTTGAAATTTGGTGCTTCTTGGAATACTTGGCCTACAATACGTGGGAGTACGAAAATGCTAGAGGGATATTTAGTCACCCACTCTCAACCCTTATGTGATGCATGTTACACCTTTGAATGAGGGTCAGTTTAGAGGTAACTCTTATGAGCACCCTCATTCTCCATGTGTTGCTATTCCATGTGATTATTAGTATTCCTTTTATTGTGATATTAATTCTTGCCATTACTTGGTAGGTTACAAAGATTAACGTTATTGACCCCTTATAAGAGGGTGTGCTATTTGATTGATATACTTAACACCAACCTTAATTTAGGTTCTTCTACACCTAAGCTTGAGACATATAAGAATTAGGAGCAAGCCATCTATTTCTTTGGGGCATGATTTTCATGTTGACACACATCTAGCCGACCTTGAGAAAGTGAGTGGTTTCTTATTTCATTTGTAGTTGCACCTTCCCTAGAGTTTAGCATAGTGAATAACGCCCTTAAGGGTAGTCCAGCCATTCATGATTCACTTCTTCCTTTGGGCCTCTTATGAGAGCTCGAGGAAAGGGAGAGACATGAGGCTGATGCTCGCTCTAATGATAAGCATGAAAAATTTGTTGAGTAAGAGGATTTCTTTAATGCGGAGTATTCATTTGAGGTGCCTTATGCTATGGAAATAGGTGAAGTTATACCCTTCGTCGAGTTTGTTAATCCCATTTTTGTTGAGTCGTCCCTTGACTTAGCCCCACATCTCCCATTTCCCCCATTTCCCCCCTCCAACTGTCCACCCCTCTTTCAGACCCTCCCGAGTCCACCTTTGTAGAGTCTAAGATTTGTGCCTGCTAGCCATTGTTTAGATTAAACTCTTGATGGCATTGGCACTGAGAGACTTGAGAGTCATATTAGTTAGAAGATTTGACTTTAAGCCATCATACTTGCACTGATTCTTACATTACATTTGATTTGTTTTGCGTATTTACTCTCCCCTTCCCTCTTAAAGATGTCATGCATCATTTAGGACACACAGACCACCCTGGATGGTCTATACAGGCTTTGTGGTCACATCATCTCTAGGTTGTTGTCTTATGCTGTGTCTAATTTCTCATATATACATCCTTATCATGATTAGGCTCAGAGCTTTGATAAGATCAAAAGATGCTTGATTTGCATTCCACTTGTGTGCTACATTTGGGTTACACCTCCTAATTGTTGCTATTTTCATTTTTGTGAGGATTGTTTTCAATCATTTGACAAGTTGTCAACAACATTGGTGGGGATTAATATGAGTAGCATCTTCTGAGTTAAGATCGAGTATCTGATTATGCAGGAGCTCCATTAGTATCAATTATAGACATGCATTCATTTAGGTCCAACATCTAACCTAGTGTATCCGTTCCTTTTCTTCTGTTTCACTTTGTATATATCTTTTTGATTGAAAGAATTCGAGTTTTAAAATTTATAACTCCAAGTGTAAGATTGCATCGTTGAGTACTTGGAGTGTCGTCCACTGGGAGTTAGGTTTCAAATAACGGGATTAGCTAGAGCGACTCAATCTGGGTCAAGAAGGAAGGAATTGAAAACAAAGCTAAACTAAACTAACAAAAGCAAAAGAGGTGGCTTGAGACTATGATTTAACCAATTGACTAACTAAATAGAAAATATGAGTCCTAACCTACTCGTCCTCAACTGAAAACAAGAGATAGTCGGTTGCACCTTCGAAGACCACCCAAGCACTCTCTTAAGGATCATGAGCTAGCCTAATTAGTCTAACCACCTATTTTCATGGGGTTAGCCTAATTAGACTACAAAATTAGCAACTCTCATACCTAACTAAGATTGGAACTATTTTCATATCCCAAACCCAGCTACCCCCTCTCCCACACTAGGTAATTGACCTCACCTCTCAGCATAAGTCAATCGCCAAAAAATATAGATGAGAGCTCTTTCAAGCATTTCGTTGAACACTTGGTGTGCATGAGGGAAAACTCTACGTTCTAAGTATAAGTTGGGTGTGGTTAGGCCTTATCCTAGCCTAATTAGCCATCAAGAGGCTAATCACAATCCAAGTCAACCAAAATTAAGCACTAATCTTCATAAAACATAATTAAACTTAACTACAACTAAACTAACAAACAAACACATAAATATGAAATATGGAGGAGAGAGAAATAAACTAAACTAATCTAATCAAGCAAATTAAACATGGATTGACAATAAAAACTAAGCCTTTAAACTAAACAAATCAAATATAAGAGATAAACTAACAAAGTCTAAACAAGAACAAAATATTGAAATATAGAGAGAGAGAGAAGAGAAAACTCATGATTGATTGAATGAATATGAAATCTACAAGCTTGAATCCAAAATCTACCTAAGCAAATCCTAATCTTCCTAATCTAATTCCCCCTATTGGGGTTTTTATTGGCTAAAACCTTGCTAAGCTACTCTAAAAATTGCCAAAGGGAACCCCCTATTGTCCCGAAACAAGCCTCTTTTATACGATTTGAGTCGGGAAGAAAATAACACGCAGGCAGCCCAGGGGGGCGACGGCTATCACCTGGCCGTCGCCACCCCCTGGCTGACGGCTACTGCTAGCTGGGGTGCAACATTTGTCGCACAGTCGACCGACCCCTAGTTGCCTGTTGCTTTGTCTTCTTCTTTGGTTCCTTTTTTGCTCATTTTCGCGTTACTTGCTCGGTTGAACTTATTACCTACAAAAGTAAATAAAATAAGTAAAAATCCTAAAAAATATATTATTACACGAGCTAAAATTAGGTGAAAGAGGTACATAAAATGTAACAAATTAGCGACCAACACTTTCTTTGTCAATTTTTAGTCAAATTTTTTGTCTTTGGATTTGGTTTGTGGATATATGTTGATACATGTTGATTTTGGCCCTTTATTTCCATAATGGGACATTGTGGAGATGTAATGTGGGTGATGTGCCCACTTGTACATATTCTACGGAAATTTTGCATGATGGGACTTGTGTGCTTTCTTAGGTGATTGTAATCATATGTTTCCAGGCTATTAAGTTACATGTAAATAAATTTTCCATGAAGGGACGCCTAGTTTAGGATGTAGTTTCGGCATTTTATAATAACCATCTCTCATATGTGTGGTTTTATACATACCTTAATCACTTTACCATCAATTCTTTGGGACTTCTTGCTAAGTTAGCAAGTGGACTTTTTGTTTGTCTAGTTGCCTTATAAATTCTTTTAAAATGCCAAAAGAAGGGGATAAAAAAAGGGCCTAAAAAGTGAATAAAAACTCAGCACCAATGTTCAAAGTCACTATCTTCATTTCATATCTTTAATTAGCATGAATAGATGTTATTATACTTTGTTACACATCTATTTGGGCAATGAAATAACTGCTTTGTGCAATCCAATAAAACCCACTTTTTTATTAAGAAGGCTCAAATATTTGTAAGTGGGTTTTTGACATGTGCTTTTTTATTCTTAATAGCCATGGGGAAAAAAAGAGCAAAGAAGTGAATAAGACAAGGAAAACATGGATCATGTTAATATTAGTAACTTAATTTCTAATGATTGATACAAATTTGCGCATGCACCAAAGTCACTGCATATTGTGGTGTGGGCTCAAAAATTGGAGTTGGGGTGCATCTTATGACTTACGTGTCTTTTGAATGAATATTCTATTTGTATATCATTCGGTGACTTGGTTATTAGGGTGATGCTTTTGCCCAAATTGCGTACATAATCTCTCGATCACTTGCACATATGATCATGTTTTGAAAAAAATCAACAAGATCTTCCTTCGTTTTTTAAAGATTTTGTGGGTATATCTTTTGAAAACCCTCAAGAGATCTTACTCATACACATGGTGAACCAAGGACTCTAAAAGGCTTGTTGAATACGTTAAATGTAACCATGAGTCCGACGAAAGTGAGTTAAGATTTTTCTTTTCTTATTTTTATATTTCTTTTGGGGTAGTTCGATTCAGTGTTACCCAACGACGAGCAAGACTTAGGTGTGGGGATATTTGTTTAGTACCAAATTACATTTGATTACTGTAAACACCTTTATTATACTTGTAATGATTGTTATTTTAGAAATTTTACTAGTGTATTTATTTATTTTGCGGAAAATTTGAAAAAAGAAGAAGAAAAAGGTGAAAATTGAAGTTTTGGTCCAATGTCTCGTCCTAACCCTAGCCCAATTGCTCTTTTGATCTAACAAGAAACCAAAAAAAAAGGAAATAAAAATAATCCAAAATAACCAGCCAACCTTTACGTGATATTCTTCTTTCCTCCCCCTTTTATTTTCTCTATACTTTTTCTTCGTTCTCTGCTACGTCTTTTGGTCCTCCCTCTATTTTGCTTGCTTGTGCACCATCTTTAGATCAAATATCTGACTTTATCTACACCATCTTCAGCATCTTCACCACCATAGCTTTGCACGGTCATCAAAGCACACCATCATCTTCCTACACCCCCTATCACTCAATTAGTTTTGCAAACTTTGGTCCCCCTGCTAAATCGCCACATGACCATCCTCATCATCGATCAACACCACTCATCAATAACAAAAATCAATGAACAGATCGAGCTAATAAGGAAGCAATAGCAAGTTCAAGGTCTTAGCTTAGCTTAGTTTAGAGTAGATTTTTACGATTTCGTCTAAATTTAGGTCTCATTTCTAGTTCTAAGTAGGCTCCTTTAGTGGAGCTTGGAGTGGATAGGTCGAGCTCCAGTAGCAAGGACAATCGAGCCTGCCCCCATCTCAAGCTACTGTTCCTCCTCCCTCTACCTCTATTCTCTTTATTTTAAGTTAGACTTTCAATTTTTGTTCCGGTTTATTATTCTAGTTGTTCATTGTCATTGATTAGGCCTGTGAGGTAAAGTTCTCTCTCTTCCTCATCCTTTCATTTTGATTATGCTGGATGTTGACTAATGGAGATGGTGACATGCATAAGTGATTTGAATATTGGTGTTTGTTGCTTTCGTTTTGATAATAAGAACTTGTATTTTTGACTTTGGCCCACTTTCTGTTTTCCAGTGTTTAATAATGATGTTCATTTGCTTTGATTAAATTCTAATCACTCAAGTGGTATTTTGGAGTTTAGCTTCTTCCGATTAGTATCATTAGCTTCGATTAGTTACTAGTGACCTTATTTTGTACTATGTCTCTAAGGATGACCCTCCAGTGCTGCTACGATAGCTGTCGCTTGTTGTATTAATTCTTCACTCAATAATTTTTAAGCACTGTTGTCGAGGATAGAGGTATAAGTAGTTACTCTTTTATCCTCTTTGTTATCTGTCTCTTGATTAATTGTGCATGTTATGTTATTAGTTTAGTTGTGTGTTTTTCGTAATCATTTTCTCTTGAAAAATTTCATAAAAAAGGAAAAATCAAAATTGAATAAAATAGAATTTTGAAAATCCAAAAAAAAATGAAAAAGTTTAAAAATTTGAGACCAAGGCAATTTTCCATTTCCCTAAATATGAGTATGAAGTATTTTTACAATATTTGAGTAGGTTGAATGACTTTTGTGCTCAATGTGTTCATCAAAGTTTTGAGAAATGGGAATTTGCCAAGTGATTTTTGATTGCCTTGATGATGAATATTGGGGTCATGTTAAAATTATGTGTCTTAGAGGTTTGGGAGGTTTGGTTTCCAAGATTCTTGACGAAATTTAGGACTTCTTTGAAACCACTCGATAAAGCCCCCTGACTTTCTCTCTCCTTCTGATTTCCACTTGATGAAGCCTCCTGATTTTCTCAGTACTCCTTATGGCACATTTCCATCATCATCTTCCAGATTTGCTCTTAATTACTCTTTGTTGTAGAATCGATTTTCTCCAATCATTCGTCCATTTCTTAATCTTGCTGATTGCGTCCATCCATTACCTGCAACCTTCCCATCTGCAAGAAAACTCCATCCTTTCTCTCTCATCCCGTACCTTACGTATAGGATCCAGTTGCCCTCTAGAATTGAATTCGTCTCCTCTAGTTTGCTAGGTTATCCCTCTTACCCTAATCTTAGAGGGTTTCAATTGCCTATTCGCACAAGAGGTGATGGTGCCCAAGCGTTTCAGGCTAAGTCATACTGTTTGGGTGTGAAAATGATCTTCAACGTATGGCGTTGGAGTTGTTTGTCAGAAAATCTGATTCGACCTCACCTTTTGAGTGCCTTCGTGATGCTTCCTGATTTATCGACTACCGCAAGTTTTCTGACAGCTGATTGTAGATTCAAAAATGGATCAAATGATTACTAGCTAGGTTATTTTGTTCCTTTACTTAATCGGTTGTTGCTTTGGTCTTATCATCTGTTTATTGTATGTGGCTATTGTCAGGTCTATGTTAATTTTCGGTCTAATTATGTCAATGGTTGTGTGCTTTTATGTAGTCTGCTTCTTGGGTTGGTTCAAAGAACAATGTGTCGGGTCTTCTAGTGTTAGATATTGCGTCCCTAATTTTCTATATATAGTGGTGCCTCTGGGTTCTACCTCTTCACACCTCTCTCTTGCTTTAACTGTCATTGGCCATTATTGAATGCTTATGTTTGCTAATTCCTCCACTGAGCCCCTTTCTCCTTCTAACTCTAAAAATGGTGATAATGATAACTTCCACCCAATTTCCCCTGTTGTTATTTCTGCCAAATCAACGCATTCAACTTCCCTGGGTAGAGGTGGAACTGACCATCCGTGCCATCCGGTTGACATGGGCCAGACTTCGTATGCCAAGGCGATGAAATTCGATGTGGGACGTGTTGATTATCCTCCAAATTCCATCCCTGAGTCGAGAGCTCATTCTTCATTGTCTCCACCTTTCTTTATCCCAACTAATGTGATAGGTAATAGCAATTCTCCTGACCTTCTTGCTGATGAACCACCTTTTCTTGGAACCCCTCCATCTCCTCCAGTGGAACATATGGAGGAATTGATAGCTTTTGGGGAAAATCTGGGGGGATTATGATCCTCTACTTGCCCTTATTAACAAAACTAAGCATGATTAGAAGTTTATTCGAGGGCAAGTTAGTTATATTGATCTAGGCAATAACTGGATTTCTATCAAATTTGCTAACTCTGAGGATAAAGACATGGTTTGGAAGGAGAGACCTTGGCATGTTAATGGTCTGAACTTTGTTTTATCACCCTGGCTACCTTTCTTTTATCCTTATTCTACCTGTATTGGCAGGGTTGACCAATGGGTGAGAGTTCCAAGACTTCCTTGGAGTTTTGGGACCATGACACATTGGTTAATCTTCTTAAACAGGTGGGGAATGTGATTAAAGTGGACCAGACCACCCTTTTGCACCTCAAAGGAAAATTTGCTCGTGTCTGTGTTAATATTGATGTTACAGAAACTTTGTCGGGGTCTTTGGTTATTACTTTCAAGGGTAAATCTATGAAGGTTCCTCTCATTTATGAGGGCCTTCATGAGGTCTGTGCATTGTGTGGGTCAGAGGACTATCAAATTGAAGCTTGTCCTAATCTGCCTATTCAATCTAAAGTGGAGATCGTAGTGGAGAAATTCGGTGGGGGCTGTAACAAAGCTGCTGTTATGTTAATCTTCCGTCTTCTTCTGCCTCTGAGCCTGTCACTACTATAGATAAGTGGATTCGGGTTTTACCAAAGAAAAGATTTCGATCTATGGCTCCTTCTGCTACAGGTAAGCCTTCTCCTCTTAAGGCACCTCTGCTTCCAAAAGTTACTATCGTGGAGCCGGTCATGACTCCTAAGCATCTTGGCTCTCCTTATCCTTCATCTCATGCTACTCCTGATAAGGATATTTCCTCTCCTCTTGTGCGCCCTGCAATCATTGATGAAAATATTGTCTTAGCATATCCTACTCATGGTATTAACCATGAGGTTCCAGAGAATAAGGACCCCTTGAATGCCATGGAGGATGACATGCCTTAGGACCCAAATGATGCACTCTTTGAGGATTCCCAGGACCTATTGCTGGATGAAGAGGATATGGTGGGTACCTTTCTCAATTTAGACCCTGTATAAGATTTGGAAATGTCTTCTGAATCTTCCAAGAAACGCAAGGTAGAGGAGGGACATGAAGGACTTCCTAGGGCTACTGCATAATTGATCTCTCTTCATGATGTTTTGCTGCGCAGGGGCATTTTCATTAGGTTTGAATAAGTCCTTGGAGTGTGTTTTGCCTTTGTCTTATCGATTGAATGCTTTGTACTATGGTTCTTTTGCTTTTCAGCATGTGCATCCTCCTGTCTTCTTTTGGGTTCACATGCTATTAAAGTTGCTTATGATGTTGGCCTGTAAGTGGTGGTTATGTAATATATCTCTCTTCTCTGCAGTTTCTGGTTGGGATATTTTTTCTTGTGTTTACTATTTTGGTCACCCCCTGAGTATTGCTTGAAAAATTGGTCGAATTATGACTCAGGGCTGGAGGCAGAATAGTTTTTGTTTTGGTTTTAAGGGACAGGAGATGTGGCTTTTCTGGTATTGTGATCGAGTCATGCTCAGTTTCAGGCTTGATTTCTTGCCTTTCTCGGTTAAGCCACCCCTGTTGCCTGTTGCTATGGCCAATGATGTTAAATGGACATTTTTATTGAACTGTGTGGCTGAGACCTATTGGCTCCATTCTCAGCATAATCTAAGATGGGGCCAGATTCTTCACGTGTTGGTACGGGATAACCTTTGTTTTTTATGCTACTGGGCCTCTATGTTGCTGTTTGTCCATTTGAGCCATCCTAATAGCCTATGCTCTGTAACCCATTTTCGCATTCTTGGTCACTAGTTATTTGATAATTTGTTAGGTGAAATTATAGGGTTACGTATGTCTTCTATTTCAGTTTTAGGTTGTTTTATTGTTTGTGGCAGTGACAGTTACTGGGCGGCTAGGCTTGGAACTTGTCAGAATTCTGGTGCAGCCGGATTGTGGTTGGTGTGGAATCCAGGATTGCAGTCTCTTGCTTTCTCTATTTCGGCTTTGGATAAGCTTTGTTTTTTTTTTATAAGATCTATGTTATGGCGAGCAAAATGGAGGCTGGGTCTCCTCTCCAAGGCTTTTGTACAGAGTGTCGAATTACGGCTTGGACTGCTTCATGTAACTAAAGCACAGTCAAAGGAAATTTTATGCTTTAAGTTGGATAAAATGATGATATTTTTTCTTTACTGGATGTTACTACCTAGATTGACTTGTTTTATGTAGGGGTGTTCATTTTTTGGTCTGGACCGGACCTAGACCGAAAACCGGTCCTGGACCGGACCGGGAGTAGTTGGTCCGGTCCACGGTCCTGGCTATGTCCAGTTTCGGTCTTCGGTCCGGGTCCGGTCTGGACCGGGCGGACCGTGGACCGAACCGTGGACCGGTTTTTTAGGGTTTTTGTTTGAGTTTTTGAGAATGAGAATCGTGATTTCGTTTCGTGAACCTCTTCTCTCCTGTCTCCTGAAGTTCTGGTTTTCTTCTCTTCTCTGCCTCTGCAATTGCGACCTGGTCACTCTGCCTTTGCCCCTCAGCGGCTCAGCCCTCATCAGTCATCACTTCAGGCAGTGGCTTTCTGTCTCCGACTCTCCGACCTGGCCTCACGGTCTCACCACTTCACCAGTGACCTCTGCTCTCGCCTCTCGCTAGCTGCCTCAGTGCCTCTCCTAGACCTCGACTCGAGTCTGGACTCTGGAATCTCGAGTTCTCGACTTTCCACTCCAGGCTCCGGGCTCCAGCGACCACCGGGTCCACCACCGATGACGGCGACACTGCGACAGCGTGCGTCGTGCGGCCTCCCCTGTCTCTAACTCAGCAACTCTCTCTCTCTGTCACTGTGACTCACCCCAGCCCAGCTCCGACAGCCGTGGCCGGTTGCTCACTTCAGTTGCTTGGTTGTCTCGCCGGTGACCAACGCTGACTGCCGGAATCTCGGTCCATCGCCGACCGACCTCCCACCGGTGACTGTTTCAAAGGTCGAATTCCTCAATTCCATTTGAATCATTTGATTTCTCAAATCTCAATTGTTTGCTGCAAGCCTGCAAGTTATAGAATTCAATAAATTTGGTTTGGTCCGTTTGGATGTCCCACCTGTATTCCTGTTTCCTTCTGAGTTCTGAATTTGGATTCTGGGACATTGTTTCATTTGTTTCATTGTTTGTATTGATTTGGTTTGGTCCACCTATATTCCTGTTTTCTTATTTGCTTGCCCAGTTTGTGGGTACAGGGTCTGTAGACTGTAGTTAACCACTTAACCTTCAGCAATGGGTTTGTTATTCATGATAATATATTAATATGAATGCAATTTTTGAATGGGAATGTGCAATTTTTGAATGGAAGTACTTTTGGGAAGAGGAATTGTGAATTGTGATCTCAAAAACCTTCATTTTTCAAGCGTTTCCTATGGCTTAGATAATAGAGTTGTTGAACAATTATTGCCACCCTTGAGACTCTCTCTAAACATGCTGAATATGCAAGTATGCAACAACCAGTGTGATCCATTTGTTGGTGTGGCATGGGAGATCCACATACATGCATCTTTCCTTCCAATTGTTGGTGTGGAATGTGTGTATCAGTTGACAGTTGTAGATTAAGTCTTGTTTAGAAGTATATACATTGTTATTGGCTTATTGCCAACATCTAGCAATTTCTTAGTTGGGGTTGTTCAATTTGGTCACGTAACTCATAGATTTTTGTCACAAGGTGTTTGACATTGTCGTAGTTGAGTCTCATTGTTTAATATATGGAAAACTGATTTTCAGGTGAACGTTTGACATCCCTCTTTTCTTACATTTGTCATCACGGAGTCACTTACAGCTTGCTCTCGAAATGTAAGTTTTGAGTTTTCTAGGTTTAGTTTGTTAAAGTACCATTATGTATTCATGTAATCATGTGTGTTAGTGTGTATGTACTATTAATAGCATATTTATTGTTTTAAATAACTTGTCAATGTTAGATGTCGAGCTCCAAATCCAAGGAGAGAGGTGCTTCGAAAATGGAAGAATCGGTTGACATACATAAAGGGCCGACTGAGCACCAACCGAATGCGGCCCTTATTGAAATACAAGAGGAAGAAGAGGCAAGTGCAAAAGCAACACAAACCAAGAGTATGGGGAAGCAAGTGGCTAGAAAGTCTACTCAAAGGGCCGAGTGTTGGGACCATTTTGCGGAAATCAAAGAGAATGGAAAAAGAGTGGCCGGTAAGTGCAAGTATTGTGGTATTATTTACAAGGCTGACTCTACTAAGAACGGAACGAAGAACTTGAAATATCATTTTCCAAGATGCCCTGAAAACCCGAACAACAAAAGCAAACAAACACAAAGTCAGTTGGTTTTTGAGAGGGATCCAAATAATGAGGGAGAAGCATCATTGAAACCATGGGTATTGAATTCTCATGAGGCTAGAGAGTCTATAGCCAAAATGATTATAATTGATGAGTTGCCTTTTAGATTTGTCGAAAATGTGGGATTTAGGCAAATGATGGCTTGTTGTTGTCCTTCGCTGAATATGCCATCACGCATTACCATAGCTAGAGATATTTATCATATATATGTGGATGAAAGAGTGAAGATGAAAGAATATTTGACACATTCATGTCAAAGGATGTGTGTTACAACTGATACATGGACTTCACTTCAGAGGATCAACTACATGGTTATAACTGGCCACTTTATTGATAATGATTGGAAATTGCATAAGAAAATATTGAATTTTTGTCCAATTTCTAGTCATAAAGGCGATGATGTAGCTCTTGTCATTGGAAAATGTTTAGATGATTGGGGTTTATCTTCTAAGTTGTACACTATTACTGTTGATAATGCTGCGAGTAATAGTACTGCTTGTACTGCCCTTATTGCTGACCTTGAGTGACATGGCCATTTTCTTTTCTGTGGTGGGGAATTATTACATGTTAGGTGTGTTGCTCACATACTTAATTTGGTCGTATGGGATGGGTTGAAGGTTGTTGGGAAATCAGTTAAGCGTGTTCGAGCTGCTGTGAGGTTCATTAGGCAATCTCCCAGTAGGTTGAAAAGATTTCAAGAATGCGTAGTTGCTGAAAAAATAGACAGAAAGGCTTCTTTGTCTCTTGATGTCCCTACTAGATGGAACTCCACTTATAAGATGCTTAAGACTGCATTAGTTTATGAGCATGCATTCACAAAGTATAGCAAAAGGGACCCTTATTATAATGTGGAGTTGGCTAAAGATGATGATGCTGACAGACCTCCTAACTCTAATGACTGGAAACAAGTTAAACACTTGTTAGTTTTTTGGAGGTTTTCTATAATACTACTTTGCGTTTGTCTGGTACTTCTTATGTGACTTCCAACCTGCATTTCTATGAGATTTTGGATATTCATAGTATGTTAAGTAAATTAGAGGAAGTTGTGGAGACCATTGATAATGATGAAGAAAGTGAGGATGTTGAGGGGATTGGATTTTCTACAGTTACAAACTTCAAAGAAATGGCTAAGAGGATGAGGATGAAATATGAGAAGTACTATGGCACACCTGAGAAAATGAACCCTTTGTTGTATGTTGCTCCTATCTTTGATCCTAGGTGCAAGTTGGAGGGTCTTCAACTCTCTCTATGTGATGTGTTTGGTGAAGAACATGCTAGTGCAGTAGTTTCAAAAGTCAAAGAGAAGTTAGAAACTTTATTTGATGAGTACTGGCAATTGTATAAGCCAACGACTCATCATACTGGGCAAAGTAGTGAGGTACAACCTGAAGTTGAGGAGGGACTACAGGGTAATGCATCTAGTAGAGGTTCCTCGTTTTATCACCGACGATTAAAAAAGAAGTTAAAGGGGCCAGATGGAGGAAGAGGAATCACCAAGACGGAGTTACAAAAGTACCTAAATGAGGGACTTGAAGAGGATGAAGTGGGGGAAGATGTGTTGGGATGGTGGAAAGTACATGGTCCTCGGTATCCTGTAGTTGCTCGTATAGCTCGTGATGTATTGGCCGTGCCTGCTTCTACGGTTGCATCAGAGTCGGCATTCAGTACAGGAGGACATACTCTTGATTCGTTCAGAACTTCTTTAACTCCAAAGGTAAATGATTAAGTATTATATTTCTTGACCTTGTGTTGTAAATTTACAACTTATTGATCTTGAGTTGACTTATGAATTTTGTTTCATTTGATTGCGAGAAGATGGTTCAAGCACTTATATGTGCACAAGATTGGTTGCGGCCAAGTAGTAGATTAGATATGGATGACTATTTTGATGAATTGCGGGACCTTGAGAAGGGTAATTTTCACCTTTTCATTTCTTTTTTAGTTTCCAATATATGGTTCATATGATTACATGTTCTAATTTTTATTTTTGTTCTTTGTATTGTGTTTATTTTAGACCTTGCTTAATTGAGTAGTAAGGATAATGTGATTGATGTGGGTGATACTTTGAACATTTAGTATTGAGGTAATTTTTTTTTGCATTGTTACTTTGACTTTCCTTTCCGCTAAATTAATTGTTGGTTTTATATTTACGAACACAATTTTTATTTCATTCAAATACTAACTCAGTTGAAGATTTGATTCATTTGAAAGAGGAGCACATTCTTGCAACATAATATTTCCCCAAGAATCCAAGTCGAAACTCGAACATGTGTTGCAACTTTGAGATTGGCATCGGCAGGCATCAAGCATTCATTTCAAGAACATGTTTTGTAATTAGTGATTTAGTGTCGTGTAACTTTGGTTATGTAATTCACTTTTAAGTGTAATTGGTCTGTATTAAATTTAGAATTTCAATTAGTTCAAACAGCATTCAACTTTCAACAGGTTTGCCAAATTGTCAGTTACAGTTTGTGGGCTTCGATTGAATTGTGGCGAATTGCTGTTGAGAACCGGTCTGGGGCCGGGCCGGTCCAGGACCACACCAGACCGGTCCGGTCTTCGGTCCAACGTCAGGCATGTTTTCGGTCTTCGGTCCAGCCGGTCCGGTCCGGTCCTGGACCGATGAACACCCCTAGTTTTATGGCAAGTGACCTGCCCTTAAAATGGCTTCGCACATTTTGTATGGTTGTTTATTTTTTAAGTTTACCAATTCATATGATCATGAATGCCTTCCTCATGTCAAGGCAAAGTTATGGGAGGATAGGAATTTCCCCCCACCTTTTTTTGCTGCAATTTGGATTATTTGAATCGATTGTCTCCTCCTAGTTGGGGTGGATAATTTAGTTTTATTTAACACAACCATCTTACTCACAGGATGGTCAATAACAATATGGTTACTTCATATTTCATCATTTTGATAATTATCAGTTGGAATGTTCAAGGTGCAAAAAAAACCCAAGTACTTGAGGAGGTTAAAATCCTTAAATGTACCATTCAACCAGACGTTGCTTTCTTACTCGAAACTATGACCAATGAAAAAAATTCTCTTTCTATTATTCGACAAATGGGTTTTGATCATTATGATTTTATCCTTCCAATTAACCATTCAGGAGGAATCTGGGTTCTTTGGAATAATAATAATTGTCATGCATCAATACTAGCAAAAGAAAATCGGGCAATTCATTTACTTGTACATGACACAACAAATACTAGAAATATCATTGTTTTCGGTATTTATGCGCCAACACAATCACGAGATAAATATGCTTTTTGGGCCCATCTCCTTTGTATGAATAGTGTCATTGACTTACCATAGCTCTTAGTAGGGGACTTCAACGAATTAGAATCTCTAACAGACCAGCGGGGTGGTACACCTCCCTCATTGCAGAGAACAGAACAACTCAACTCCTTTTTGTCCACTATACGAGCAGAATCCATTGCAGTCACATGAAGAAGTTTTACCTGGAAGAAATGTATTAATGGTTCTTGGGTTTTTGAAAAATTAGATAGAGGCATTGCACGTGAAGATTTCGGCAATTTATATCCGAACTTAATAACAACACACTGAGCTTTTACCTTTTCAGATTATTGTCCTATTATTATTAATACTACTTCACAGAACAGACTATATTGTCCCTTCCCTTTTCAGTTTTAATATTTCTGGACTAAGTACCATGCTGTTGACCAATTAGTCTATAAGAACTGGCACAACTTAGTTAAAGGTGCCAAAATGTTTAGGTTTAGTCATAAATTAAAAGCTATTAAAAATAGCATCAAGCCTTAGGT
This sequence comes from Selenicereus undatus, assembly GCA_017589665.1. NCBI lineage: Eukaryota > Viridiplantae > Streptophyta > Magnoliopsida > Caryophyllales > Cactaceae > Selenicereus > Selenicereus undatus. The sequence continues at coordinate 5,477 of JACYFF010021160.1, read as the reverse complement.
CAAATCGACACTAGGTAATTTTCATGAAAAACTCAAAAATAATTTGGATAAGATCAATTATGTGGAAGAGAAATTATTGGACAACCCTTCAAGTCCGCGCCTGAATAACTGGTTACTCCGACTAATTAAGCAACAAGAAAAAATGTTATTGTTTAATCAAATGCATTGGGGACGTTTAGCAAGAAAGGAGTGGCTGGTTAAAAGAGATCGTAACTCCACCTTCTTCTAGAGAAGGGCTAATATATGCAGGAAAAAACAAGCTATTACTAGGTTAAAAGATAAGGCTGGTATCTAGATTGAGGACCCTAATGATATTAGAAATAAATTTATCTTAGACTACACCAACCGTTTCAAATCTATATACAGGACCCCAAGAACGCTGCCTGAGTTGGGAATCCCTAAACTTGTTACTCGACAAGACAATGATCAACTAACTCAATTACCATCTGTGGCGGAAATCAAAAAGGTTGTGTTTGGTATTAACCCTAATAAAACACCCGGACCGGATGGCTTTAATGCTGGGCTTTTCCAACACTACTGGGATTTAGTTGGAGGGGAGCTATCTGAATGTATAAAAGATTTCTTTTTGCATGGTAGACTACTAAACTAAGTTAATCATACCTTAATTACCCTGATACCTAAGCTACCTCATCCACAAACGACATCTCATTTTCGACCAATTAGTCTATGTTCTATGGTTTACAAGATTATTTCTAAAATTCTAGTAGCCTGCCTTCGATCGCTGTTGGATAAGTTAGTTTCATCTTTCCAGAGCGCTTTTATCCTTGGACGCTCTATCCATGACAATATTCTTATCACTCATGAGATTATGCATAAATTTAAATTGGCCAAAGGTAAAACGGCCTGGGCTGCTATCAAAGTGGATATGGAAAAGGCATATGATAAGCTAGAATGGGACTTCCTCTTTGGTTGTCTCACGCAAATGGGGTTTCACTCCAAGTGGATTGGGTGGACTAAGGAATGTGTTACAACAGTTTCTTATTCTATGCTCATCAATAACTCATCCCATGGATTCTTCACTCAATCTCGGGGTATTAGGCAGGGCGACCATCTCTCCCCCTATTTGTTTATCTTATGTATGAATGTTTTTGTTTGTGCACTATGCGATTTAGCTAACAATATGAAATCTGGAGTAGGTGTGCGGCTCTCTCCAGGGTCTCCAACCATTCCTTGTATGTTTTTTGCAAATGACAACCTCCTTTTTTTGCAAAAACAATTTAGCCTCCTGCAGGAAATTGAAAAAAATCATAGATGAATTCTGCAGGCTCTCTGGTTAGTTTATTAATTTTCAGAAATCATCAATGATACTTTCAAAAATGCAACTAATGCCCATAGACAGACCGTCTCGGTAGTGTTCAATATTCCCCATAGGGAATCACTGTGGAAATATTTAGGGTGCCCTGTTTTCTAAGGTAAAGCCAAATCATCTACATTAACTGATATTCTAGACAAAGCTACTGCTCGAATAGAGGCTTGGAAAGCTAATAGTTTGTCCAAGGCTGGCATAGTGGTGCTTATTCAATCTAACCTCGAATCCTTACCTGTGCACACTATGCAATGTTTTCAATTACCTAAAAAGACAACAACACTCCTAGATCAAGTGAATAGAACTTTCTTTTGGAAAAAATCTGGGACCGAAAAAGGTTTACCTATGGTTGCATGGGATAAAATATGCCAACCTAAAAATCTGGGGGGATAAGGGTTAAGGAAAACTGAAACGGTTAACCTGGCCTTTCAAGCCAACCTTGCTTGGAAAGTTCTTACAGGGTCGGACGGATTATGGTCCTCAGTTGTCAAACAAAAGTATCTTAGGTCACAATGTTTTTTGGATACCAAGAGTAAGAGCACTAACTCGCCAGCTTGGAAAAGTGTACTAAGAAGCAAATTATTACTTAGAAAAGGCATTAGATGGAACGTAGGCAAAGGGGACCAAATTATGTTCTGGTGGGATAATTGGTGTGATAATGCTAGCTTGGTGGATTTACTGGGCTTAGGCACGTCTACGATTTAAAATTCGGAATTGAGAGTCAGTGACTTCATCACACAGGACAAATGTTGGGATATAGAGAAGATACGTTGCTTGATTTCGGATGATGATATTATTCAGAAAATAATAGGCATCCCACTGCCTCAAACAGAGGCAAATGACTCCTTCTATTGGGGCTTTACTGCTTCCGGTTTGTTCTTCATGAAATATGCATCATGGTTTGCTCACACAAATTTCGAATTCAATGATACAAAATGGGAGTTTAACTCAATATGGAAGTTGAATGTTATGCCAAAGGTTAAAATCTTTTTATGGTAGTCTTTACTCAATGCTTTTCCAGTTCGGGGTATTCTTCTACGAAGAGGCATGATAGTTGATCCGTCATGCCCACTTTGTGCAGATGATATTGAAACAATCGACCGTCTCTTCTGGAACGGCTCCCTAAGCTCACAAGTATGGAACTTAGCCTTTCATCAAGGCTGGGTTCCACGACAATATTCACATGGCTCTTCCTCCTTGTTACATTTGCTCTCACAGTATCGACTACAACCAAATCCTAAAGTTATTCGTAGGATTACTTTTCTTTTGTGGAGTATTTGGAAAGGTAGGAACGAACTGGTTTTTTGAAATCGACAATTCAATCCCCTAGGAATTCTAATTGGTGTCAAGAAAGCATTTGCTGAATGGGAAATCCGATCCTGCATGTCGGAGGGTCCTTCTGTTAAGGGGGTCGTTCATCCGCGTTCCACCTCAAACTTTATTGTGAGGTGGACTGCTCCCCCTCCGGGATTCGTCAAACTCAACTTTGACGGATCTCACATCCATACTTTTGCAGCAGGCGGTTTCATCATACGTGATTAGGCGGGCAAACTAATCAAGGGAGGAGCAGCACCCTATGGAGACACATCGATACTTGTTGCGGAAGCTCGAGCTCTTAGTGATGGTCTTCAAGAAGCCGTTAAAGCTGGATACCAGCACCTAGTGATCGAAGGAGATAATTCTACGGTTATACAAGCAATGAAAGGATCAATCTACTCACCCTGAAAGATTAGTCTCATTATCAAAGATATCTCACATTACATGAAACTGATGACACAAGTTACCCTTTCACATAATTTTCGAGAAGCTAATTTGGCAGCGGATCGGTTGGCAAAGTTAGGTCACAAGCTTCCATATCTCATTATATGGGAATCTTCTCCTTCTCCAGAACTAATGGCTATTCTTAAAGATGATTTGATAGGACGTGCTCTTGTGAGAAGAGACGTCTAATCTTCCTTCTTTACCACTTACCTTTGTAAAAAAAAAAAAGTGAAGTAAAAATCTGGTGATTTTGTTTCAGTTGCCATTACGGCAATTTGGTATGCTTATTTGCCTGAAATTACCTTAGAATTTTTTTTTGTTTTCTAGTTAAAACTCGGCAACGATACGTATAAATGAATTTAGTTATCAAGTTTTTGCAACCACTTTGGGTATGTGTTTGCTTTTTGGGATTTCTCTCCCTAAAATTGACTAGGCATTTTGATTCTTCTTGTGTTCCTTTCAAGGCCATGATTATGCTTATTGATGTAGTATTAGTTATTGTCTACTCAGTGATTCTATGCCACTTTCTATATGTGAATGTTATAGCGTGTGGAAATTTGTCCTTTTTTTGGCCACTTTTATATGTTCTTCTACTTGTATCATGGTTTTTCGTGTTTGATCATTATTTTTGGTAATTCGGTGAATATTACTTTAGTTTCTATGGGCTTAATTGTCTACAAGTAAAAATCATTAATGCATGCATTGCCCAAGTGACACTTCCAAAAAGTTAGAAATAGAAGCAATAATTTCCTACTTCTATTTGTGAAGGCAGTTTGTTCCTTTTGAAAGCTAGGACTATTTTACTGTTGTCTTTGTTGAAGAATATTTGAATATGCTCCTCAATACCTTCGATTTGATAATTGGGCCTGACATCCATGATGTTAACTATAGTTTTGGATCTAATGTTACCCAAAATTGCATTGAATTAAATCAAGTGAAAGAAGGAAAAACAGAAAAAGGAAAAAGAACAAAAAAGAGAAAAAAATTAAGTAAATTTTCGATTATTGGTGCAAAAATTCAGAAAATTTCCTAATTACTTACACATTAGACATAGATATTGCTTCAAGAGAGAGACTTAATTAAAAGTCTGATTCTATTTGACTTGGTAGCTTTGGAAGTTGGCAGAATTGTGTTGACTGCGGCAGAATTATGAAAAAGTCATTGAATGCCCAAGGTTGTTGAAGATTACATAAAGGGTCTTGATGGGTTTGATCAATGTTGGGTAAAATTACTGTAAGTACACAGTGCAGCTGTAACTAGCAACCATTAAGTACGGGTCGTATCCACAGGGAGTTGGAAGTCAATTAAAGCGTGTCAATCTAGACAAATAAAAAGGGTGACATGAAGAGGAACTAAACTACTAAAACAAAAAAAAAGGGACTTTAATTATGATTAAACCTATGATTAACTAACTAATTGAGTCAAACCCATCCCTTCCAAAGTTATGCTAGCATTAAGAGATGATCAGTTGCACTATAAAAGCTCACCTAAGTCATCTTTCAAGAGTCGGAGGCTAGTTTAATTGTTCTAACCACCTATTTTCATAGGGTTAGTCCAATTAAACTATATGAGTAGTAACCCTAAATCTGGTTAGGATTTGTATTATTTTCATATCCAACCGCCAAATGTCCTCTCTACCCATACAAGATAATCAGCCTCATTTTTCATCACAAGTCAATTGTCCCAAAACACGGATGAAAACTCTTCCAAACATTTCATTTAACACGTGGTGGGCGTAAGAAAAAGCCTTAAATCCAAACATAAATAAGGTAGGCTAAGATTTAAAAAAGATCAACTTGCTATCTCAGGGGTTATCACAATCAAAGATCAAAATTTTAATCACAAGTAAACATCCAAAAGAAAATCAAAGCAAAGAATTAATGAACTAGTAAACAAAGCAAGAAGTATGAAATTAGAGAGAGAGAGAGGGGGGGGGGGGAGAACCCAGTCTTGAATCGCGAAATCCAAGATTTTGTACATAATATACACTAATTTTCTCTAAATTATTCTCCCTATAATAGGGTTTGATGGCTAATAGAAACCCTAAAAATAGGTGAAGGAGAGGTTCCCAAGATAGTCTAAAAGATGCCTCAAATAAAGTCCAAAATCTGCTTAAATAACGCAAAAATTGGGAAGACACACGGACTTGCTTCAACACATGGGTGCCCATGCGCCCCACGCACTAGCAAGATGCACGGTCGTGCACTACCCGTGTGCAGTTTTGGGAATCAGGACTGAATTCTGTAGGTCTTCGGCATGGTTGTGCTATTGTACACGACCAACAATGTACTCTTTTTGGCCCTTTAGACTTGCTTTTCTGGCCCTCAAAACTTCATAGGACTTTTTTTTATTCTCAAAATACGTCCCCATGGCCTTCTTTTCCATCAAA
>JACYFF010021159.1:0-11318 GCA_017589665.1 Selenicereus undatus | reverse complement strand
GTCTCTCCTCTACTTCCCATCTCTTATTACTTTGACACCATTTTTTTAAAGGCTTGAAGCCCTCCTCACCCCCCCCTCTCTCTCCTCTCTATATTAGATAAAGTTTAACCTAAACCATGATCGTATTATTGTAACTGTATTTTTGTACGTTCTGGACGTCATGTCTCTCTCTCTCTCTCTCTCTCTCTCTCTTCATTATCATCTTCTCTCTACTTGGTAAACTTGAACAATATTACATTATTGTAATCTATAAGAAATAGAGTGAAATAAGTCTTATGCGAAACATCGTAATCATGATGCTAAGGTATTTGATGATATTTATCAACGAAGCTACAAATAATTAAAATAGGCAAAAATAAAATGCGAATTGAATTGCAAGTACTTCACGTCACGTGTAAAATTAAGTATTGCTTGTAGATGAATTCATTCCATTACACTTGTAAAAACTTTGTAACCAAACATTGTAATGCAATTATTATCCCATTCCATTACACTAACAATTGCATTACATGGTTGATTCCATTGCATAGTGATTGCATTACTTTCAACCAAACGCTACATTAGTGTTAATAAAGGATAAGTTTACCGACCGTAGCCACTCATCTTCTTAACGCCCGCCCCCCCCCCCCAACCCGCAGGTGTGGATTTGTCTTCCTTTCGGGATAGTACTTTCAAGAGGTGCCGTGCTATAAAACTGTTTCTTTTTCCGACAATGACTCGGAATTTTGACTGGTTCCAAGCTATTTGCTTCTTAAGCAGTAGTCCTCACTCGCTGGATATTCAGGAATTTATTTGGCCAGCAATTGGGTTTTTTTTTTGGGGGGGGGGGGGGGTTACTCACTTTCCATCAATAATGGCATCCTCGAGGTAGCAATGCCTGATACAGTTGAAAAAGTCTGCACTCTGCATAAGAAAGGCAGTCACAAAACTGATACAGACTTCAACCATGTTTAACAAGCAGACAAATAAGTCACAATTTAGCTTGAATGTTAGCAACAGAATCAGTTAATAAAGAGTATTTTACTCTTGCAGCAGCAGATGTTGTTCCCTTAGTCGATGGCCAACTCCAAATGCATCGAGGGCTCTCCATGCATTTGCCCAAATCAGTACTCCATAGCCTGATACCCTCAGACTGCTTGAGGATTCCAGTATTATGCTCTTCACCCCCACCCTGCACGTATAATACAGCATCCGTACATCAGCCTTCTTTTTCTATTATTAATTTAGATGAGTTAAAAAAAAAAAAAAAAAACAGTACAAAAGAACAAAGTAGGGATCAAACTAGCCAGTAGATCAATTGAGAAAGACAGAAAGGGATTACCTATGGAGGGCAAGGGCTGTGGCAAGGCCAGCTACACCGGCACCCACAATCAGAATCTCTCCATTCCTGTCCATCTACCAAACTTTGTCGGGAAAAAAAACCGGAAACAACACCGGTGGGACGCACCTCTAGTTTAGTTTAGATCAAGGACCGTGGAAAAGTCCAAATGACGCCACCAGTAACCGTTTCGAGGTGTGCAAATGTGTTACCGGTAGGACACCGCCAGTTCTCTGGAGTGGAAACTTGCTTTTTGATTTAAATAATATATATTGTTTTCTGAAGGAGTGACGCCCTGAACCATGTTGCAACCCCCAACCCAAAAAGCCCAGCCTGGACAAGGGCGTGAGGAGAAGAAAAATCTCGTCTAATTGGACTGTAGGGTGACAGATCGGGTAAGTTTAGATAGATAAGTTAATTATAAAATTTATTAATTAATTGTGTCAAATTTATTCAATTAAAATTGTGATTATTCAAAATAGAGAAGTTAATTAAATTTAATTGGTAACTTTAAATTATTAAATTAAGAATTGTTAGAATAGTGTGAGTTCGGATAAGACATGCTAATGAATTCAGATAAGATATTAGTATAGCGTAAGTTGGTAAGCTTAGGCAAATAATCAAATCGAAAAGTATGATAATAACATTAATTTAAAAAATCTAGAACTACAAAGGATGGAGCAACTAAATAAGCAGAATAATTTCAATAACATATCCCATAGTAAGTAAGATGGGAATGATAACATGTATTATTCACATCCTTTTGATTCATTCAACTTAAATTAATTCAATGCTCATTTTGAGACACTAAGAGTTAATCCAATTTTCACAAAATTCATATAATTTAATCCAGAAAAATTACCTATTTAAACAAGAGGGGGGAGAGAAAGTACTAAATTGCTCCATCTCATCAAATACACAATGATTTTTTATAGAAAAAAAAAACTAATATTACCCCCTTGTTTAACATAATCAATTAACCCCAAAACAAAAAAACAAAAAAAAAACCTACTCTCCTATTACTATCTTTCAGTTCATTCAAAAATCCACACCCTTAAAAACATTTTTTTAAGGTTGTAGTAAGTATTATTTTGAGGATGTTTGATTAAATACTATTTATTTTTCATAAAAGTCATAAAAAAAAACTAAGGTGTGCATTGTAAAGTCAAAATTGCTCATTGAAAAGTATGACCAATTGAGTAAATTTACTACCTTGCCCCCATTTTACTATTACTTACAATAGTAACCCATGTTGCAAAATGAATCTTGAATATATAAAATTACCAAAATATCCTTCATTTAACTATTTGTTGAGAGAATAAGCATTAACTTAAGATGATCAAAATACCCATTAAATTACAAAATTGTCCTCGGTAGTAATTTGTCTTATTCCCTTTTAAGGTAATAAGATATTAATCTAGACAAACTAGCACAGTAAGTAACATGTAAATAGAATTTACATAAAATATGACTTCATAAAAGGGTATTTTATGTGTATCAAATTTAACGTTCATACTTGTTTAAAACTAAAAGCGATTTGAAAAAATATGGGCCCTATGCCCGGTCAACATCCACCATAGCAATGGATTCAGGCAAGCCGAGTTAGGAAACTCACACATCAGTCTGGACTAGTAAAAGAGGTCCAAACAGGCTAGAAAGAAGGAAAACAGTAAAAAGACTGTGCTACCCCCAAGCTACTATGGTTATAAATAGAGATCCTTCTTCTAGCGTCGGGGGACGGATCCCTAGCCTATCAGAGCATATTTCTCTTCATCTATGTCATGAAATTGTTGGACATTTATCTCTCATTTTCCCTGAAAGATCTCATTTTTAAAGAGTCAATCTTTGCTCACTCTTCTCGATACCTGACTTGATCATCAGAGGGGCATTCATCAGGTCCGCACCCAAGGTCTGCCTTTTTTGCAAGTTTGGAGCTCTAGCCCAACTCGACTTCGAAGATTGCCACACGTAAATCCACTCTTCTGATTCATCATAAAAATTAGTTTCTCTATATACAAAAAGTATTGGCATTTTTCATTGAACATAACAAATCACAAGTAAAAAAGGGATGCAAATTACAAATAACATGATTATATTTTGACTTAAACATGTTGGTCCTGTTTGGCAAATAGCTGTTAGCTGTTTGCTGTTAGCTGTTTGTATTAATTGTTAGCTGTTAACTATTTGAGTTAGCTATTTGTATTAGCTGTTTGAATTAGCTGTTTGTTGAAAAACTGCTTAGTAAAATTAGCTGTTTCTAACAAAGTTGTGAGACAAAAAGCCAATTCTTCAAAAAGCTCTTCCAAAAAGCTCATGGAATTAGCTTTTTCAAATTAGCTTTTTGGACCAAAAACGCTCTTTTAAAAAGCTCTTTCACCAAACACCTAAATTAGCTTTTTTATTTGATCAAAAAGCTAATTTTGGTCAAAAAAACTCTTTTTGATCAAAAAATTCTTTACCAAACAGGGCCGTTATCCATTCTTTCATTATGTATATTTTAAGTGTGTTTAACAGATCAAGCCATTTTAGGTTGAATTTGGCCCGCTAATTTGCAAGCCATTTTGGTTCACGTTCAAAACATTCAATTTTGACGCACATTTGGCCGAATTTTCCTGCCAAGCAGCTTTGAATTGATCTATCTCTCAGTTTCATGGTTGAAACCATGCATTTAAAATCTTGTGGCGCTGGTAATCTGAGTAAGAATTCTTCATTATTCACACAATATGCATGTAAGGATTAGTTTACACTGAGATTTTTCTCCTTAAAAGTATCACTCAGCAATGGAGTGGCACCTGACTAGCTGCAGGACCTTTTCCAGGATTCTGTCGAAATCGGCATGCATGCTTTGGCAGCATAATTACTGGTGCACGTCCAGGGCAAATGTCTATATCGCAAACCTGGTCGGTTCAAATATTTGGCTGAAAACATGCATCATACATGGCCGAGGTTGCCACAATCAAAGTCAGCAGTTCTGAGAAGTGCTTGGAGCAAAATTCCAGAGAGAAATTTCTCCCTCAAGAACCTAATCAAACCCCCACTGCTCTGTTGTGTTTTGCCAACTAAATAAGCGGTGGTGATAAGCATGAAACTTCTCCATCTTCTCTCTCCTGCATACTTCTCCAACCCATCTTTTATCCTTTTATGCACATCCTCCTTGTCTTTTCTAGTTTCTTCATCAACTCTTTTAGTTAAGGCCTCCCCGAGACACCTTGCTAAGACGATGGCATCTTCTAATGCTGAGCAGCCGCCCTGACCGATGTCAGGTGTCATGGGATGAAGAGCATCGCCAGCAATGCAAACATTGTCTTTGCTTATATTTTTCAACAGCATATCCCATGGTGATCTCATCTTTAACGGAGCAGCAGTCATGTTTTCGAACTCCGTCTTCTCGATGAGGGTCTTTGATGTTGTAGACACATTCCTAAGATTGTTTAGCACAAATTCCTTCATCTTTGCTCCTTTATTTTCCATCTCTTTATCCACTGCAGTCAAAAGATACGATGAGCCAAATGTCTATTACCTCGATTTGGCAAAACTTACAAAACCAAACAGGACTTGTACCCAAAATAACATAATCCAGGTTTGGCTTGACTTGAATGGAACCTTTTCAAACCAAATCAACCTAAGATTTGTTTGATCAATATCAATCACGTGTTGCTTAGAAGTACAAGCATAAACTGACAATAAAACTGAACGATGACCAGACATCTTGACTCCATCACATCAATCTGGTTATATCAAATCAGAAGATGAACCTGAATATTCCATTTGTCAGTTCTGATCCAAACAGAACATGACACCATTACCCGGCTATATCTAAATGCACATTAATGTATCTGCAAAAATAGATCACTATTGTGTCATTAAGACCGTAAGTGTAGCTATTTCCATGGTGGCTTACTTTTTTCAGATGTCATATAAGTCATGAACCAATACACAGACTTTTCATCGCAGGGTACATAGCCATGGCGAATTCCGCTCCCATAATGCTGAAGCACATTAGGTTCAAGACCATGGCCATCGGGAAACTGTACAATGCCTCTTACAGCTGCACGTTGAGTATGGACTGGTCTTTGAAGCTTTAGCCACTTGGCTACCACAGAGTTGACTCCATCACATCCAATCAATACCTCCAATTTTGAAACAAGTGAAATTAAACAATTAAGTGGCTTTAAGCTAGTCATTGTCAGCTATTCATCTCATGATACAGATTCAGTTGAAAATATACCTTGGCTTTAACGATGGGGCCATCGGCAACGTGGACTAGTTTAAAACATTCTGCGTCCTCAATGTGAACAACTTTTGACGAATACTTGATAGTGCCTTGTGGCAGATCCTTTGCCAATGTCTCGAGCAGAACTTTCCTTATTAAACATCGAACTTCATGGTTTCCACTACATCATTCAGTCATATAAAACACGAAAATGTTAGACAAGCAATAACTTCTCAGAAAATTTGGGGCATCCACAGTGCTTATGTGATGACCGCTCCTGGGTCTGTGAAACAATGCGTATACAATAGACACCATCTTTCCATGCTACAACTTACACATGAAAATGAAAGAGCCCAATAATATTCTCAAACTAAGGTATTAATCTGCTATGATTGTATGCTTTCTATTTTACTTTCACTGTATCCTCAACAATCAGACATGTATACACTCGATAGTGCAAGCCAAATAGGCCGAATTTCCAAAGAATGGCTGAATACAACAGCTAGACAGACTCCTGAGCTCAATACTAACAGTCAACTCAAGAACTGTGGCTTATAAACGTAATCCCTTAATGGGGCAAAGAAAACATAGGCAGCCACCAAGTTATATAGTATAGCGCCAAAACCTAAGAAATTAGATGCTCCTATAGCAGACACTTGAAGCTAAAAACTTAGCTTGATCAATGAGGCAGCAAATACTCAGCATGGAACTTGAAGCTCAGGAGGAGACCACCACTGCAAGTGTAAAGTGAATGTTCATGATGAGCTGCTGTCACAGATGTCAATTTGTTTGCCTTCAATAGAAATGGTTGTACTTGCTTTATCTATCTTCCTTTCAGACATGATTTTGCTTATGTTGCATTGTTGTTCTAAGATTATCCGGTAAACTTACTCCTAGGCCTTCAGTCTTCAATTTGAACTTTTAGTTGAGATGATATCTTAACATGGTATAAGAACATCTTTGTCTGGGAGGTCTCGTATTCAAATGCCAGCACCCCTAGCATTAAGTCACTGCCGAATGCTTTGAGAGCCAAACTTGTAGCATCCAAACATTAAACCCAAAGGATATTCACGAGGGGGGCCATTTGGGACTATACAATAGACCTATTCCTAGGTATTCAACTAAATCTTTCGGCCCAGATAGTAACTTGAAAGCTATCCGAGATAGGGTAGCTTCAATGCTAAATACAGGATGCGGTTATTCATCTTAGCTTCAAGCTTAGATCGAAATGCATGTCCCCCAATTTTCTATTAAACACAAGTTTAAAGTTCAAAAGCAAAGATTTGGAAAATTGCTGGGGCTAGTGATTTTGATGATTAAAACATCTCACTTCTTCCCTTTCTCCATGAATGAAGCAGTTGAGATAAGGAGGCCTGAGACAGTTGAAACAGCCTGCATCCTGCATCATGGACCATGAAAAAGACTTACAAGAAGCAGGCTTGAAGGCTGCCACAAAAAATATATGTTGTGTTGCGTTCAAAAGCCAGAGATGATATGGTAAGGCATTACTCTTGCAGAAGAAGATGGCGTTCCCTTAGGTGGTTGCCGACACCAAGTGCATCCAGTGCTCTCCAAGCGTTTGTCCATGTCAATATTCCATAGCCTGATACCCTCAGGTTGCTCGAAGACTCCAATACTGTACTCCTCAGGCCCAACCTACAACCATCATAAAGCTTCAAAATTGAAATCCAAAACTATAATCCAATCCGCGAAAAAGTATGCCTAAAAAAGATTCTTCCAGTTGCCTGGAAAGCAGACAGAAGTCACAAAACCAAGGGCGGAGGTGGTGGGGGGACGGGGTGGGGAATTACCTATGAAGAGCAAGGGCAGTAGCTAGGCCAGCTACACCAGCAGCCACAATCAGTATCTCTTCACTCTGCTCCATTTGCTGTGGTGAATATATGTGCTTGAAATATGAATCAATGGAATTGGAGGTACCTCTAATCCTCTAGATATAAACTTGGTGGAAAAGTCCCAAATGATGCTACAACGTGAAAGCGAAGGGAACATCAATCGGATATGTCCAAACGTGCTAAGACAATCCTACCTGGCTTTAGAGGAAAGCTTGCCACATATAAACTGCTAATGTTATTTTCTAGAGCAAATCTGTTTTTATGTGCCGACGATAGTTTTTTTTTTTTTTGGTTGGTTTTTTAGTTCTTTTCCACCCTAAAGAAGTTGGGTAATTTGTGAATTGTAAGGTCGAACAGAACATATGAATTATGTAGTATCGTAATACTGTAGAATGGCTATAAGAGAATGCCAGTCATGGGAATCTTGGGCATTCTAATTTTTTGGGAGAGATGAGTGATGGGAAATAGTTGCAGTAAGACGCTCTACTTTTTAAGGAGATACATCGTTTGTGCATGCAAGTTATGGGAATTTTGGGCTTGAATGCATGTATAGTAATCTTCAATGGTTCCCGTTGACCACAACTACGAGCACAAAGACCAGCCGATCCACATAAACAAACTACCACACTAGCATCCCCTGAAAGTAGTTCTGCACTTGCAAACTTCACCATATGAATTTATACATGAGCCATATCTACAAAGCTTAATTACCCAAGCAATTTGCATTCATGTTTTGCCAAGCTACGCATTAGCAAGAAATCCACAGAGCTGTATCCGTTGATCAACTAGCACGCAAAAGTAACCAGCTGAGTCAGAAGCAAAGACTCTGGGAACATGAACAAATAAAAGAATGCACTGCTCACCAAGTTCAAAAGGAAAAATTACAAATTACGCATAGCAAACTCAACCTAAACACCTAGAACAGAAACAAAATCAAAAACCTGCCACAAAAAAGGGGCTACAAGATGCTGAAACTTTTCTAAGCTAAGTCTATAATGGTACACATTCATTTTTATGTCCTAATGGTACAATTAGTCAACCAAAAAACTCCAAACATAGAGGCTGAGCAGGCATTGCACACTTTTTATAACAGGAACTCCTGCGCAATTTTTTGGGGGGGTTCAAAGGAAGAACAATTAAGCATCTCCTGCAGCAGCCTGGGCCGGGCCATTGAAGCGTCCGCCACGGCCACCCCTTCCACGCCCTCCCCTCCAACGACCACGACCTATGTTACCAAAAAATATGTACACAATGTCAAAATTTGTAGATGAATATCCTATTCTATCAATTTAGGATTGGTGCAAAAGGCATAACATGGAAGACAGAAATAGCGAAAAAAGCAAGAGTATTCTACTATTCTATCATGATTCACAACACATCACCAAGCCACCTTGACCTCACTCACAACTTATAGTGCAATCAGGGAAAATGATAAAGTCCCTAAATCTTTGTGCAACTACAGACGCTCTATGCAAAAGAACGAGGTTATATGATATATTACCTCGGCCTTGACCTGGTGGGCCGCGGTTGTACCCACCCATGTTCTGCTGAGTTTCAACCAGAGGGCCATTGTAATTGTATCCTCCTCTTCCACGACCACGAGAACCACGGCCTCGTCCGCGACCCCTACCCCTAGGATATCCCCGGTTCTGATCCCAGCCTCCATCGTCATACTCTGAAGACATAAACCCATTTCCTGCAGTACAATTTAATTCTGTTAATAAATATCATTACTTGCAGACCAAAAAGTGTCATCAGCAGCAGAACAATTCCTTGTGAAATAATCACTCCATATTGATCCTCCCCCTTCTCCAGAGGACATGCCTACGCTGATCCAATTGCATCCAAAAAGAGTTCAGAAGATAAAAGAACAAATACAAACCTGCTGGGCCTCTGCCTCTTCCCCTTGGTCTACCTCCACGACCCCTACCTCGGAAATTTGGAGAGCCCTCTGTACAATTCAAAGTTGTCAATGACAAGGAGTGAATACTTTGTTAGGAACAACCATCTGAGAGATTTGTATAATACCTCCTTCATAATCATAATCATGTGATGCTTTCACTTGATCAGCAGGCAGTGGAGGCTGATACCTGCAAATCATAGGAAAGAGTCCTGTAAATGAAACACAATGAAAAAACCTAGATTCACAGGATTACCGCTTTATACGAAACCCATAAAACTACCAAACAGTTCGGTCATGTCCCACCGCCGCAACGGCACAACTACACATTGAAATTTGAAAGGCTAAGTACCTCCACCCAATCACCTAATTTTTCATACAACATAAAACTTGAGCTAGCTCTCTCAAGAAGGTAATGATGCAAGCACAGCCAGTGATAGATGGTATTACCAGCTACAGCAACAGAACATAGAATAAGCAACTGATAAACCAAGAACAAAAAACAGTGCACAAGTGAAACTGGCTCTGAAACGTGCATCAATTTGGGAAAACTTCACAAACAACAGCTAGAAATCACTACAATCTCCCTCACCCACTTCTTTATCTCCCCAGAGCCCAGACATTCAACAATAGCTCCAGTTCAGAGAAATAGAGAATACATAACAGGCAGCAACTCACCCAACGGCAGATGTATCCAGCTGATTCTTCGAGAGGGTTATTGTGATCATTGAAACATGCCTAGTGGTTTCCAAACTGTAACAAGAACATAACAGTCAGAGCAAATATTCTGCATTTTAGTTGACATACACAAGGCAATATCATAAGAATTAGCAATGGCTGACTTATTATTCTAAAAAGAACACACAAAAAAGGGGTATAAAAATTATCCTGTGCAAAGCCCAGTAGCACTGAACACTTACGGGAGGAGACCTTCCTCTAGTGGCTCCCATGTGTCAGTGATATCGGTGGATCCAATTGATGTGATCTGATGCAGACCAACAATTCTTCTCTGCGTTGAAATTATGAATCATGTAAAGATAAAATTCAGAATTTTAATACAAGGATGATTTCAGATAAAGCAATGAAGACCTTAATCAACTCCACGATTGTCACAGTCTTATTGATAGCTCTACCCATTGCCTTGAACACAATTTCATTGGAACCTTTTTCCTGCACATTGCCACGGTCCACAAGAAGAAAAATTAGGGACATAACAAGTATGAAGTTCACAGAACAAGGCATCTAGACAAACAACAAAAGAGAGGGCCACCCAAGGCCAAAATAAGCAACTTGCAAATCCTTATCCAAGGTAGTTGCACAGGTATGTAAACAATACCTAAATAGTTTGTGAATCACCACAAAACCATACTGGGCTTCCTTCCTGACAAGTTTATTGTTTAATTCAACCCAAGGCGTTCAAAGCACTAGATTTGCACATAACTCCGAGGATGTGATCTAGACTTCAGTACGACTAAAAGACCAATTAGTAGCAAAATCATTCAGGAACCAAACATAGTAAAGCCCCCAGAGTTCTAGGGAACGTAACTCATACTACTCGGTAAGAACAGACTCTATGTTGGGTGAGACTGTGGGCAAAATAGTCAGTTATTAGTGAAAGTGCTATCATGGTTAACCCCCACATACAGATATGACAATGACCACATAGTGTGATTCCATACGACATATCCCATCAAATCAAACCTGACACCCAATCAATCTTACAGTCTTGACTCAATATTAGGATGATAAAGTCTCAAAAGAAAAACATAACAAACTCCTTGATGAGGACCAACAGAACACTCTTAGGTCAGTAAACCAGCACACACCCATCATTTGGACAAACCACCCCCCCAAAAAATTTAAAAAAAATACAACTTCATCAACATGGTCTATCAAAATGGAGACAAAATTTGTCAGTCGTACTTCAAGCTTTTTGCAAATTCCAAAAGAAAGTCCCAAAAGAAAAACATAACCAACTACTTGACGAGGAACAACAGAACAATCTTAGGTCAGTAAACCAGCACACCCACATCA
>JACYFF010021158.1:0-11317 GCA_017589665.1 Selenicereus undatus | reverse complement strand
GTCTCTCCTCTACTTCCCATCTCTTATTACTTTGACACCATTTTTTTTAAAGGCTTGAAGCCCTCCTCACCCCCCCCTCTCTCTCCTCTCTATATTAGATAAAGTTTAACCTAAACCATGATCGTATTATTGTAACTGTATTTTTGTACGTTCTGGACGTCATGTCTCTCTCTCTCTCTCTCTCTCTCTCTTCATTATCATCTTCTCTCTACTTGGTAAACTTGAACAATATTACATTATTGTAATCTATAAGAAATAGAGTGAAATAAGTCTTATGCGAAACATCGTAATCATGATGCTAAGGTATTTGATGATATTTATCAACGAAGCTACAAATAATTAAAATAGGCAAAAATAAAATGCGAATTGAATTGCAAGTACTTCACGTCACGTGTAAAATTAAGTATTGCTTGTAGATGAATTCATTCCATTACACTTGTAAAAACTTTGTAACCAAACATTGTAATGCAATTATTATCCCATTCCATTACACTAACAATTGCATTACATGGTTGATTCCATTGCATAGTGATTGCATTACTTTCAACCAAACGCTACATTAGTGTTAATAAAGGATAAGTTTACCGACCGTAGCCACTCATCTTCTTAACGCCCGCCCCCCCCCCCCAACCCGCAGGTGTGGATTTGTCTTCCTTTCGGGATAGTACTTTCAAGAGGTGCCGTGCTATAAAACTGTTTCTTTTTCCGACAATGACTCGGAATTTTGACTGGTTCCAAGCTATTTGCTTCTTAAGCAGTAGTCCTCACTCGCTGGATATTCAGGAATTTATTTGGCCAGCAATTGGGTTTTTTTTTTGGGGGGGGGGGGGGGTTACTCACTTTCCATCAATAATGGCATCCTCGAGGTAGCAATGCCTGATACAGTTGAAAAAGTCTGCACTCTGCATAAGAAAGGCAGTCACAAAACTGATACAGACTTCAACCATGTTTAACAAGCAGACAAATAAGTCACAATTTAGCTTGAATGTTAGCAACAGAATCAGTTAATAAAGAGTATTTTACTCTTGCAGCAGCAGATGTTGTTCCCTTAGTCGATGGCCAACTCCAAATGCATCGAGGGCTCTCCATGCATTTGCCCAAATCAGTACTCCATAGCCTGATACCCTCAGACTGCTTGAGGATTCCAGTATTATGCTCTTCACCCCCACCCTGCACGTATAATACAGCATCCGTACATCAGCCTTCTTTTTCTATTATTAATTTAGATGAGTTAAAAAAAAAAAAAAAAAACAGTACAAAAGAACAAAGTAGGGATCAAACTAGCCAGTAGATCAATTGAGAAAGACAGAAAGGGATTACCTATGGAGGGCAAGGGCTGTGGCAAGGCCAGCTACACCGGCACCCACAATCAGAATCTCTCCATTCCTGTCCATCTACCAAACTTTGTCGGGAAAAAAAACCGGAAACAACACCGGTGGGACGCACCTCTAGTTTAGTTTAGATCAAGGACCGTGGAAAAGTCCAAATGACGCCACCAGTAACCGTTTCGAGGTGTGCAAATGTGTTACTGGTAGGACACCGCCAGTTCTCTGGAGTGGAAACTTGCTTTTTGATTTAAATAATATATATTGTTTTCTGAAGGAGTGACGCCCTGAACCATGTTGCAACCCCCAACCCAAAAAGCCCAGCCTGGACAAGGGCGTGAGGAGAAGAAAAATCTCGTCTAATTGGACTGTAGGGTGACAGATCGGGTAAGTTTAGATAGATAAGTTAATTATAAAATTTATTAATTAATTGTGTCAAATTTATTCAATTAAAATTGTGATTATTCAAAATAGAGAAGTTAATTAAATTTAATTGGTAACTTTAAATTATTAAATTAAGAATTGTTAGAATAGTGTGAGTTCGGATAAGACATGCTAATGAATTCAGATAAGATATTAGTATAGCGTAAGTTGGTAAGCTTAGGCAAATAATCAAATCGAAAAGTATGATAATAACATTAATTTAAAAAATCTAGAACTACAAAGGATGGAGCAACTAAATAAGCAGAATAATTTCAATAACATATCCCATAGTAAGTAAGATGGGAATGATAACATGTATTATTCACATCCTTTTGATTCATTCAACTTAAATTAATTCAATGCTCATTTTGAGACACTAAGAGTTAATCCAATTTTCACAAAATTCATATAATTTAATCCAGAAAAATTACCTATTTAAACAAGAGGGGGGAGAGAAAGTACTAAATTGCTCCATCTCATCAAATACACAATGATTTTTTATAGAAAAAAAAAACTAATATTACCCCCTTGTTTAACATAATCAATTAACCCCAAAACAAAAAAACAAAAAAAAAACCTACTCTCCTATTACTATCTTTCAGTTCATTCAAAAATCCACACCCTTAAAAACATTTTTTTAAGGTTGTAGTAAGTATTATTTTGAGGATGTTTGATTAAATACTATTTATTTTTCATAAAAGTCATAAAAAAAAACTAAGGTGTGCATTGTAAAGTCAAAATTGCTCATTGAAAAGTATGACCAATTGAGTAAATTTACTACCTTGCCCCCATTTTACTATTACTTACAATAGTAACCCATGTTGCAAAATGAATCTTGAATATATAAAATTACCAAAATATCCTTCATTTAACTATTTGTTGAGAGAATAAGCATTAACTTAAGATGATCAAAATACCCATTAAATTACAAAATTGTCCTCGGTAGTAATTTGTCTTATTCCCTTTTAAGGTAATAAGATATTAATCTAGACAAACTAGCACAGTAAGTAACATGTAAATAGAATTTACATAAAATATGACTTCATAAAAGGGTATTTTATGTGTATCAAATTTAACGTTCATACTTGTTTAAAACTAAAAGCGATTTGAAAAAATATGGGCCCTATGCCCGGTCAACATCCACCATAGCAATGGATTCAGGCAAGCCGAGTTAGGAAACTCACACATCAGTCTGGACTAGTAAAAGAGGTCCAAACAGGCTAGAAAGAAGGAAAACAGTAAAAAGACTGTGCTACCCCCAAGCTACTATGGTTATAAATAGAGATCCTTCTTCTAGCGTCGGGGGACGGATCCCTAGCCTATCAGAGCATATTTCTCTTCATCTATGTCATGAAATTGTTGGACATTTATCTCTCATTTTCCCTGAAAGATCTCATTTTTAAAGAGTCAATCTTTGCTCACTCTTCTCGATACCTGACTTGATCATCAGAGGGGCATTCATCAGGTCCGCACCCAAGGTCTGCCTTTTTTGCAAGTTTGGAGCTCTAGCCCAACTCGACTTCGAAGATTGCCACACGTAAATCCACTCTTCTGATTCATCATAAAAATTAGTTTCTCTATATACAAAAAGTATTGGCATTTTTCATTGAACATAACAAATCACAAGTAAAAAAGGGATGCAAATTACAAATAACATGATTATATTTTGACTTAAACATGTTGGTCCTGTTTGGCAAATAGCTGTTAGCTGTTTGCTGTTAGCTGTTTGTATTAATTGTTAGCTGTTAACTATTTGAGTTAGCTATTTGTATTAGCTGTTTGAATTAGCTGTTTGTTGAAAAACTGCTTAGTAAAATTAGCTGTTTCTAACAAAGTTGTGAGACAAAAAGCCAATTCTTCAAAAAGCTCTTCCAAAAAGCTCATGGAATTAGCTTTTTCAAATTAGCTTTTTGGACCAAAAACGCTCTTTTAAAAAGCTCTTTCACCAAACACCTAAATTAGCTTTTTTATTTGATCAAAAAGCTAATTTTGGTCAAAAAAACTCTTTTTGATCAAAAAATTCTTTACCAAACAGGGCCGTTATCCATTCTTTCATTATGTATATTTTAAGTGTGTTTAACAGATCAAGCCATTTTAGGTTGAATTTGGCCCGCTAATTTGCAAGCCATTTTGGTTCACGTTCAAAACATTCAATTTTGACGCACATTTGGCCGAATTTTCCTGCCAAGCAGCTTTGAATTGATCTATCTCTCAGTTTCATGGTTGAAACCATGCATTTAAAATCTTGTGGCGCTGGTAATCTGAGTAAGAATTCTTCATTATTCACACAATATGCATGTAAGGATTAGTTTACACTGAGATTTTTCTCCTTAAAAGTATCACTCAGCAATGGAGTGGCACCTGACTAGCTGCAGGACCTTTTCCAGGATTCTGTCGAAATCGGCATGCATGCTTTGGCAGCATAATTACTGGTGCACGTCCAGGGCAAATGTCTATATCGCAAACCTGGTCGGTTCAAATATTTGGCTGAAAACATGCATCATACATGGCCGAGGTTGCCACAATCAAAGTCAGCAGTTCTGAGAAGTGCTTGGAGCAAAATTCCAGAGAGAAATTTCTCCCTCAAGAACCTAATCAAACCCCCACTGCTCTGTTGTGTTTTGCCAACTAAATAAGCGGTGGTGATAAGCATGAAACTTCTCCATCTTCTCTCTCCTGCATACTTCTCCAACCCATCTTTTATCCTTTTATGCACATCCTCCTTGTCTTTTCTAGTTTCTTCATCAACTCTTTTAGTTAAGGCCTCCCCGAGACACCTTGCTAAGACGATGGCATCTTCTAATGCTGAGCAGCCGCCCTGACCGATGTCAGGTGTCATGGGATGAAGAGCATCGCCAGCAATGCAAACATTGTCTTTGCTTATATTTTTCAACAGCATATCCCATGGTGATCTCATCTTTAACGGAGCAGCAGTCATGTTTTCGAACTCCGTCTTCTCGATGAGGGTCTTTGATGTTGTAGACACATTCCTAAGATTGTTTAGCACAAATTCCTTCATCTTTGCTCCTTTATTTTCCATCTCTTTATCCACTGCAGTCAAAAGATACGATGAGCCAAATGTCTATTACCTCGATTTGGCAAAACTTACAAAACCAAACAGGACTTGTACCCAAAATAACATAATCCAGGTTTGGCTTGACTTGAATGGAACCTTTTCAAACCAAATCAACCTAAGATTTGTTTGATCAATATCAATCACGTGTTGCTTAGAAGTACAAGCATAAACTGACAATAAAACTGAACGATGACCAGACATCTTGACTCCATCACATCAATCTGGTTATATCAAATCAGAAGATGAACCTGAATATTCCATTTGTCAGTTCTGATCCAAACAGAACATGACACCATTACCCGGCTATATCTAAATGCACATTAATGTATCTGCAAAAATAGATCACTATTGTGTCATTAAGACCGTAAGTGTAGCTATTTCCATGGTGGCTTACTTTTTTCAGATGTCATATAAGTCATGAACCAATACACAGACTTTTCATCGCAGGGTACATAGCCATGGCGAATTCCGCTCCCATAATGCTGAAGCACATTAGGTTCAAGACCATGGCCATCGGGAAACTGTACAATGCCTCTTACAGCTGCACGTTGAGTATGGACTGGTCTTTGAAGCTTTAGCCACTTGGCTACCACAGAGTTGACTCCATCACATCCAATCAATACCTCCAATTTTGAAACAAGTGAAATTAAACAATTAAGTGGCTTTAAGCTAGTCATTGTCAGCTATTCATCTCATGATACAGATTCAGTTGAAAATATACCTTGGCTTTAACGATGGGGCCATCGGCAACGTGGACTAGTTTAAAACATTCTGCGTCCTCAATGTGAACAACTTTTGACGAATACTTGATAGTGCCTTGTGGCAGATCCTTTGCCAATGTCTCGAGCAGAACTTTCCTTATTAAACATCGAACTTCATGGTTTCCACTACATCATTCAGTCATATAAAACACGAAAATGTTAGACAAGCAATAACTTCTCAGAAAATTTGGGGCATCCACAGTGCTTATGTGATGACCGCTCCTGGGTCTGTGAAACAATGCGTATACAATAGACACCATCTTTCCATGCTACAACTTACACATGAAAATGAAAGAGCCCAATAATATTCTCAAACTAAGGTATTAATCTGCTATGATTGTATGCTTTCTATTTTACTTTCACTGTATCCTCAACAATCAGACATGTATACACTCGATAGTGCAAGCCAAATAGGCCGAATTTCCAAAGAATGGCTGAATACAACAGCTAGACAGACTCCTGAGCTCAATACTAACAGTCAACTCAAGAACTGTGGCTTATAAACGTAATCCCTTAATGGGGCAAAGAAAACATAGGCAGCCACCAAGTTATATAGTATAGCGCCAAAACCTAAGAAATTAGATGCTCCTATAGCAGACACTTGAAGCTAAAAACTTAGCTTGATCAATGAGGCAGCAAATACTCAGCATGGAACTTGAAGCTCAGGAGGAGACCACCACTGCAAGTGTAAAGTGAATGTTCATGATGAGCTGCTGTCACAGATGTCAATTTGTTTGCCTTCAATAGAAATGGTTGTACTTGCTTTATCTATCTTCCTTTCAGACATGATTTTGCTTATGTTGCATTGTTGTTCTAAGATTATCCGGTAAACTTACTCCTAGGCCTTCAGTCTTCAATTTGAACTTTTAGTTGAGATGATATCTTAACATGGTATAAGAACATCTTTGTCTGGGAGGTCTCGTATTCAAATGCCAGCACCCCTAGCATTAAGTCACTGCCGAATGCTTTGAGAGCCAAACTTGTAGCATCCAAACATTAAACCCAAAGGATATTCACGAGGGGGGCCATTTGGGACTATACAATAGACCTATTCCTAGGTATTCAACTAAATCTTTCGGCCCAGATAGTAACTTGAAAGCTATCCGAGATAGGGTAGCTTCAATGCTAAATACAGGATGCGGTTATTCATCTTAGCTTCAAGCTTAGATCGAAATGCATGTCCCCCAATTTTCTATTAAACACAAGTTTAAAGTTCAAAAGCAAAGATTTGGAAAATTGCTGGGGCTAGTGATTTTGATGATTAAAACATCTCACTTCTTCCCTTTCTCCATGAATGAAGCAGTTGAGATAAGGAGGCCTGAGACAGTTGAAACAGCCTGCATCCTGCATCATGGACCATGAAAAAGACTTACAAGAAGCAGGCTTGAAGGCTGCCACAAAAAATATATGTTGTGTTGCGTTCAAAAGCCAGAGATGATATGGTAAGGCATTACTCTTGCAGAAGAAGATGGCGTTCCCTTAGGTGGTTGCCGACACCAAGTGCATCCAGTGCTCTCCAAGCGTTTGTCCATGTCAATATTCCATAGCCTGATACCCTCAGGTTGCTCGAAGACTCCAATACTGTACTCCTCAGGCCCAACCTACAACCATCATAAAGCTTCAAAATTGAAATCCAAAACTATAATCCAATCCGCGAAAAAGTATGCCTAAAAAAGATTCTTCCAGTTGCCTGGAAAGCAGACAGAAGTCACAAAACCAAGGGCGGAGGTGGTGGGGGGACGGGGTGGGGAATTACCTATGAAGAGCAAGGGCAGTAGCTAGGCCAGCTACACCAGCAGCCACAATCAGTATCTCTTCACTCTGCTCCATTTGCTGTGGTGAATATATGTGCTTGAAATATGAATCAATGGAATTGGAGGTACCTCTAATCCTCTAGATATAAACTTGGTGGAAAAGTCCCAAATGATGCTACAACGTGAAAGCGAAGGGAACATCAATCGGATATGTCCAAACGTGCTAAGACAATCCTACCTGGCTTTAGAGGAAAGCTTGCCACATATAAACTGCTAATGTTATTTTCTAGAGCAAATCTGTTTTTATGTGCCGACGATAGTTTTTTTTTTTTTTGGTTGGTTTTTTAGTTCTTTTCCACCCTAAAGAAGTTGGGTAATTTGTGAATTGTAAGGTCGAACAGAACATATGAATTATGTAGTATCGTAATACTGTAGAATGGCTATAAGAGAATGCCAGTCATGGGAATCTTGGGCATTCTAATTTTTTGGGAGAGATGAGTGATGGGAAATAGTTGCAGTAAGACGCTCTACTTTTTAAGGAGATACATCGTTTGTGCATGCAAGTTATGGGAATTTTGGGCTTGAATGCATGTATAGTAATCTTCAATGGTTCCCGTTGACCACAACTACGAGCACAAAGACCAGCCGATCCACATAAACAAACTACCACACTAGCATCCCCTGAAAGTAGTTCTGCACTTGCAAACTTCACCATATGAATTTATACATGAGCCATATCTACAAAGCTTAATTACCCAAGCAATTTGCATTCATGTTTTGCCAAGCTACGCATTAGCAAGAAATCCACAGAGCTGTATCCGTTGATCAACTAGCACGCAAAAGTAACCAGCTGAGTCAGAAGCAAAGACTCTGGGAACATGAACAAATAAAAGAATGCACTGCTCACCAAGTTCAAAAGGAAAAATTACAAATTACGCATAGCAAACTCAACCTAAACACCTAGAACAGAAACAAAATCAAAAACCTGCCACAAAAAAGGGGCTACAAGATGCTGAAACTTTTCTAAGCTAAGTCTATAATGGTACACATTCATTTTTATGTCCTAATGGTACAATTAGTCAACCAAAAAACTCCAAACATAGAGGCTGAGCAGGCATTGCACACTTTTTATAACAGGAACTCCTGCGCAATTTTTTGGGGGGGTTCAAAGGAAGAACAATTAAGCATCTCCTGCAGCAGCCTGGGCCGGGCCATTGAAGCGTCCGCCACGGCCACCCCTTCCACGCCCTCCCCTCCAACGACCACGACCTATGTTACCAAAAAATATGTACACAATGTCAAAATTTGTAGATGAATATCCTATTCTATCAATTTAGGATTGGTGCAAAAGGCATAACATGGAAGACAGAAATAGCGAAAAAAGCAAGAGTATTCTACTATTCTATCATGATTCACAACACATCACCAAGCCACCTTGACCTCACTCACAACTTATAGTGCAATCAGGGAAAATGATAAAGTCCCTAAATCTTTGTGCAACTACAGACGCTCTATGCAAAAGAACGAGGTTATATGATATATTACCTCGGCCTTGACCTGGTGGGCCGCGGTTGTACCCACCCATGTTCTGCTGAGTTTCAACCAGAGGGCCATTGTAATTGTATCCTCCTCTTCCACGACCACGAGAACCACGGCCTCGTCCGCGACCCCTACCCCTAGGATATCCCCGGTTCTGATCCCAGCCTCCATCGTCATACTCTGAAGACATAAACCCATTTCCTGCAGTACAATTTAATTCTGTTAATAAATATCATTACTTGCAGACCAAAAAGTGTCATCAGCAGCAGAACAATTCCTTGTGAAATAATCACTCCATATTGATCCTCCCCCTTCTCCAGAGGACATGCCTACGCTGATCCAATTGCATCCAAAAAGAGTTCAGAAGATAAAAGAACAAATACAAACCTGCTGGGCCTCTGCCTCTTCCCCTTGGTCTACCTCCACGACCCCTACCTCGGAAATTTGGAGAGCCCTCTGTACAATTCAAAGTTGTCAATGACAAGGAGTGAATACTTTGTTAGGAACAACCATCTGAGAGATTTGTATAATACCTCCTTCATAATCATAATCATGTGATGCTTTCACTTGATCAGCAGGCAGTGGAGGCTGATACCTGCAAATCATAGGAAAGAGTCCTGTAAATGAAACACAATGAAAAAACCTAGATTCACAGGATTACCGCTTTATACGAAACCCATAAAACTACCAAACAGTTCGGTCATGTCCCACCGCCGCAACGGCACAACTACACATTGAAATTTGAAAGGCTAAGTACCTCCACCCAATCACCTAATTTTTCATACAACATAAAACTTGAGCTAGCTCTCTCAAGAAGGTAATGATGCAAGCACAGCCAGTGATAGATGGTATTACCAGCTACAGCAACAGAACATAGAATAAGCAACTGATAAACCAAGAACAAAAAACAGTGCACAAGTGAAACTGGCTCTGAAACGTGCATCAATTTGGGAAAACTTCACAAACAACAGCTAGAAATCACTACAATCTCCCTCACCCACTTCTTTATCTCCCCAGAGCCCAGACATTCAACAATAGCTCCAGTTCAGAGAAATAGAGAATACATAACAGGCAGCAACTCACCCAACGGCAGATGTATCCAGCTGATTCTTCGAGAGGGTTATTGTGATCATTGAAACATGCCTAGTGGTTTCCAAACTGTAACAAGAACATAACAGTCAGAGCAAATATTCTGCATTTTAGTTGACATACACAAGGCAATATCATAAGAATTAGCAATGGCTGACTTATTATTCTAAAAAGAACACACAAAAAAGGGGTATAAAAATTATCCTGTGCAAAGCCCAGTAGCACTGAACACTTACGGGAGGAGACCTTCCTCTAGTGGCTCCCATGTGTCAGTGATATCGGTGGATCCAATTGATGTGATCTGATGCAGACCAACAATTCTTCTCTGCGTTGAAATTATGAATCATGTAAAGATAAAATTCAGAATTTTAATACAAGGATGATTTCAGATAAAGCAATGAAGACCTTAATCAACTCCACGATTGTCACAGTCTTATTGATAGCTCTACCCATTGCCTTGAACACAATTTCATTGGAACCTTTTTCCTGCACATTGCCACGGTCCACAAGAAGAAAAATTAGGGACATAACAAGTATGAAGTTCACAGAACAAGGCATCTAGACAAACAACAAAAGAGAGGGCCACCCAAGGCCAAAATAAGCAACTTGCAAATCCTTATCCAAGGTAGTTGCACAGGTATGTAAACAATACCTAAATAGTTTGTGAATCACCACAAAACCATACTGGGCTTCCTTCCTGACAAGTTTATTGTTTAATTCAACCCAAGGCGTTCAAAGCACTAGATTTGCACATAACTCCGAGGATGTGATCTAGACTTCAGTACGACTAAAAGACCAATTAGTAGCAAAATCATTCAGGAACCAAACATAGTAAAGCCCCCAGAGTTCTAGGGAACGTAACTCATACTACTCGGTAAGAACAGACTCTATGTTGGGTGAGACTGTGGGCAAAATAGTCAGTTATTAGTGAAAGTGCTATCATGGTTAACCCCCACATACAGATATGACAATGACCACATAGTGTGATTCCATACGACATATCCCATCAAATCAAACCTGACACCCAATCAATCTTACAGTCTTGACTCAATATTAGGATGATAAAGTCTCAAAAGAAAAACATAACAAACTCCTTGATGAGGACCAACAGAACACTCTTAGGTCAGTAAACCAGCACACACCCATCATTTGGACAAACCACCCCCCCAAAAAATTTAAAAAAAATACAACTTCATCAACATGGTCTATCAAAATGGAGACAAAATTTGTCAGTCGTACTTCAAGCTTTTTGCAAATTCCAAAAGAAAGTCCCAAAAGAAAAACATAACCAACTACTTGACGAGGAACAACAGAACAATCTTAGGTCAGTAAACCAGCACACCCACATCA
>JACYFF010021155.1:0-19559 GCA_017589665.1 Selenicereus undatus | reverse complement strand
AACATCCTGCAATCAAGTTTTGTTCCTGCATCAAACACCCCCCCCCCCAAAAAAAAGATTGCTCAAAAAGCTCATCTTCCGGCATTTAAAATTTTCCTCAACCCCCAGACATCTGATATATTTGACTTGCCAGATGTCTTGCCTTCTCAGTGGGTTAATCTACATACCCTTTTAACCCAGATCCCTCCCTGACATTCCTTGGTTTTCCGCAGAAATTCCACAATTGAAGCTTTGTTCCAGCTTAGGAGCTCTTCTATATTCAATCCCTCTTCCTTCTAGCTTCTACAAAAACATTCCAGTTGAT
This sequence comes from Selenicereus undatus, assembly GCA_017589665.1. NCBI lineage: Eukaryota > Viridiplantae > Streptophyta > Magnoliopsida > Caryophyllales > Cactaceae > Selenicereus > Selenicereus undatus. The sequence goes on along the minus strand of JACYFF010021155.1, from coordinate 19,255 downwards.
CAGAGCCATGCTTTATTTATCTGCCATCCAGACCATAAGAAATTGCTACAGGCCGCACAGCTGTGGTTATCTCATGAACCACCTTTTTAGGAAGTAGAAAGCCAGAATACCGACAAACTTGGATGCTAAACAGAATAGAATCAATCAACTGTTTTTTTCCCTTGCAAAAGATCAGACATTAGCGGATCATTGTTGCATCCTCGCCCATATTTTTTATAAGCAGGCTTACACTTGCTGCAACTGATTCTAGCAGCAGATAAAGGAAATGCCTAGACAGTGAAAGGAGCCCCCTTCTATAAAGCCAGTAGTTTGCAAGATTGTTTGCGTTCAACATGCTGTACACCCCCAGAGTGCATAGATTTGGAGGAATTTACCCTCAAACCAGAAGCCTGACAAGAGTCCTTCAAGACATGATTAAATGATGTGATAGAAGACCGCGAAATCACCTCTTAGAAGATAAGTAAATCATTTGCAAAAATTGGGTTGAGTAAGCTTAGTTCTTTTACATTTGGGATGAAATTTGATGGAGCTGTCCTCCATCTTATGTGTTATCATCCTAGTTAATTCCTCCATGCAAAGCACAAATAGTTAAGCAGATAGGGAATCACCTTGCCTTAAACCCCTTTGACCCTTATTTTGTCCTTCAGTATGACCATTAGTGGCAACTGAAAATGAGGAAGCACAATGCCTGTCATGATCATGGAATAAAAATACCAGGAAAGGCAATCCCACTAACATTCTTTGAGTGAAACTTTGTTCTACAGTATTATTAGCTTTCTTATTATCTACTGTACATAGCTTTACATGAAATGTTCTTTTTAGCAGACTTATACATCAGCCCATGAGCATGCAATATTTTTTTTAAAAATTTTTTTATCCCTTCTTTTTGTGAAGGCTTTTTGATTCTAATCAACAAGATCACCAACTACCAATTATCTATTTACCAAAATATTTGTAATTAGCTTATAAACCACACAACAAGCAGCTATGGGCCTGAAGTCGTGCACATAAGAGCGATTCTTGACCTTACGAATCAAAGGTGATAAGGGTGTAATTTACCTCGTGAGTTTCCCTTTCTAAAACACTCAATTATTGCTGCACCAATCACCAATTAAAGGCCAGGCTCTTTTAAAGAACAAATCACCATAACTGTCAGGACTCAGGACCAGGTACCTTAACATCTGAAACAGCCATAGAACTCTGTTGATATCCTCAGCAGATGGAAATTGCACTGACATAAGGCCATGCTTATTATTAAAAGTGCACCCTGTTTGAAGATTTCATTCTCACCATGGAGATTGTAGTACATGAACCAGGTAAATCTAGAGTAATTAAAAAAGCAAGCAGACGACCAGTGGGTGTTGCACACAAGTCTATCCATTTTTGCTGCAACCTAATCAGTCCTCTTGGTTATTGCACAAATGAGAAAAAGCACCGGTTGCTCTAACATCTATTGAGCAAAGCATGTTCACATAAGCGTGAACCTCTGCTATATCTTGATCACAAGGAGAGTTCGAACTTATTTGAGTCACATTAGCAACTGTCTTAAAAGTCCTCAGCCAAATCCAAGAATCTGAAGAATTTAACCCAATACTAGTGCTGATGCCAAAGATCTCTCTTAATTTCTTTGGCATTGAAAGCGTAAATGACAAAGTAAGTCCAATCTTTCATTTTGTTATGTACTCGTTGGGCAGAGTATCCTTCCAAATAAACCATGTGATATTGATAAATGCAGAATATTTTGCGCCTTTTTCAAGCATTTTCTGATGATCTTAGCAGCGTTGTGTTTCTTTACCCGAGTCTCCAACAAAGCAATCAAGTCAACTTGATCCTGCCAAAAGGTATCATTTAAACTCTTCTTCTTAGAAGGGTCATTGAGTCCTTGTACATTCCAAATGAAAATATTGTTCTTTCGATGAAGAGGTTTTGGCTAACAAACCCCAAAAAAAATATAGCTGTAACTTTATCTCCTTTATTTGTAGTCAGCATAGGTTGCAGCACTTCCTCAGTACATGTACTCCTTTTTATTTTGAACAAAATTATGGAAGGAATTCTTCAAAGAAACAGGCTTCCTCATAGCTTAACACCCTTAGATGGAGCGGACTTCATGAATTTACCCATAGAACCTGAAACTGATGGAGCCCTTGATGGGGGGGGGGGGGGGAAACAGCAGTGACCAGAACATCTCTAGAAGAGTTTTCCTGTGGTTGGGTTGTAGTGTCAGCAATTGGAGCATTACTCCCAGATACAATAGTATTCTTTAGAGCCTGCTTTTCATTCTAATAGCTCCCAAAATTTGCTTTTGCCTCCAAACAAGCCTTCCAGGGGAGCAACCTGTGACATGAAGTGGCTTCTTGACACAATCCATTACATTTTGTGTTTTTTTGTTTTTTGTTTTTGTTTTTGGCCCTAGAACAGGGAACCCATTTGTACAGAACCAGTAGCATATGTTTCTTTCTTGTAAATAGCAGGATTGGAGTTTGGAACACACCAGGGCATGTCTTTCGTTACATGAACTTCAATGAGCAGACGAGCATATGTGTTCTTTTATTTTGAGCCATACAATGATCTGCATAAATTGGGACCCAGCTAGGCTTGCTCTGTCAATGAGAGCCACTAAAAGACCAGGTGGGAAGATCTAAGGTAGGCAAGTTAACCAATACAGACGCTCCTGGTATATCATCCTTGGCAAAACTGAATTCTGGGTCCATTGCTTCAGCACCAAAGTCTTCTTCCCTAACGTTGGTCCACTTTTTCAAAGTCAAGTCTCTATCCTCTTTGGTTTCAAATTGAAGATATTTCAACCTGACTGATGCATATAAATATTAGATTTTGGGACCTGTTTCCAAAATTCGTTGACAAGAAACACAAATGGCTGAAAATCTAGTGTAAAGCTACTATGTTTCCAACTGAAGCTAGACTCAAGTTATCAATTTCCTCCTCAACATCTAGAATATCAATCACCATTGTGGGTATTATCAATACTTTGAGGAGCCATATTTGGGGTTACGATTAGCAGGAAATAGTGTACCAAAGTTAGGCCTTTGGAGATTGGGGCAAATAATGTTGTTCTAAGAGCAATTCCAATGGCACGCCCGTGAGCCAAAAGTTAGCCTCGGGGCGTGTGTGAGCCGCTCGTGCACGGCTCGCCCATCCCGGCTCATGAGTTGGCTCGCCCAGGTGAGCGGCTCGGGGGCAGCCAGCTCTGCTTTTTCCTTTTTTTTGCTTTAGTTTTGGTTTTTTTTTTTTTTGAGGCAAATAGTTGGGCTGGGTGATTGAAATATATTTTGGGTTGACCCATATTTTCCTTTTATACTCTTTTGGATAAAAATTTGTTGATAAAATTTGATGATTTTTTTTTGCATGAATTTTATTCAAAGAAAAACAAATTATTTTTATTGAATTAGATAACCATAAATTATTTTTCAAATATTGAAGCATGTGTGAATTTTTTTTAAATTCAAACTTGTTGATTTTATTTTTTTAAAAATTATGAAGTTTTAGTTAGTTGTGTTATCAAATTATTATGTGCAAATTATTTTTTCACAAAACTAATAAAGCCAAATAAAACCATAATATAAAAACTAAACAAATTATTTTTATTGAATTAGATAACCATAAATTATTTTTCAAATATTGAAGCATGTGCAAATTTTTTTTAAATTCAAACTTGTTGATTTTTTTAAAAAAAAATTATGAAGTTTTAATTAGTTGTTATCAAATTATTATGTGCAAATTATTTTTTCACAAAACTAATAAAGCCAAATAAAACCATAATATAAAAACTAAACTAAATAAATATGGCTAGGTGTGGGGTCCATAGATATTATTTTGTTTGATGAGCCAAAGTGGTGAGTCTTGCATTGGAGAGGGAGAGGATTGTGAGCCAAAAAGTTGGCTAACAAATTGATGTGGCAGTGGTAGGCCCTCACTGGTGAGCCAAAAAATTGGCTCACTATTGGTAATGCTCTAAGCGTGTCATTCCAACCTAATTGTTCCATATAACCATTCAATTGCTCCTAATTCTCGTTTGACTCCAGCTCATTAACAATAGGAGCAAGAATAGAACCACTTACCTTGGAATGTGTTTGCTCTTCCTCATCTGATACTTCATGGGCTCATGATTCTAATGAGGATCCCCTCAAGAGTGGTTACCTCCCTCAATGGCAACTCCAAATTCCAGCTGGGCAACTACCCATTCAGTAGAAGTCATTTGCTCAGGAATCTGCTTGCAGCCAGGCAACCATGTAGAAGGCTGTTGTTCCTCACCAACCCTAAACTCTCTTGTGATTGGCCAGCTTCAAAATATCTGCCTACCGCAACTGCATTCATCTTACCAGAGCAGTCTTTTGCTTGGCAGTCGGCTCCATTTGCCCATTGGAGCAGCAAGATGCAAGTTGGCACACATGGTTAACCCACACCTCACTGTAAATCAAATCAAGATCTATTATAAAACAGAGGAGCAATGGGAGCTGATCTCCTGAGTCCTGAGGTGTGGAACAATGAAAGAAGTGCAACAAAATCTTACTCCTTTTGTGAAAATTTTGAGTTTCTTGTCTTTAAATAAAAACATAGGTTGCATCAGCTAATAAGTTATAGAATGGCCATATGATCTTACAGAAATGACCTAACTGTCTTGCTATGGAAACCGTAATATGGAGCCATTAGTTGTAGTTTTACTCACTTCCAAAAACCTCAAGAGGGCTATCTGCAAGAATTACGTCATGATCACTCTTTGCGCACCTTACATTCACTTTCAATATAACATCATCAAGGTCTGCTGGCAAAGCCAGTTTTATGGCAAAAACGATATCTTCCATTTGGGGGATTGATTTCCCTGGTATCTATTTTGTATTAGGTCATAGTAAATTGTAGAGGAAGGCTAGAGGGAAGTTACTAGATCTATAATTAAATTATAATATAGAAATAGCAGTCAGAAATGCTGCATTGAAGGCGAGGGACAGAGGGACTTGATTCTTGCCTTTGTCATTGTTTATTTTGGCAAACATTTTTGGTTTGGCAAACATTTTATGAAATGTCAACTCTGCAGCAATGGGGACCACTGTGTTGAGTTAGTGACTGGAAGTCTTCACATTTTATTTTGGAATTTGTTATTGTCAAGTGATTACCCATTTTTTGTGCACCACAATGTGCTTCTTATGTTCAAGCACTCTTGTCTGTCTTTATCTTTTCATACTTTTGCTGTACCTGATACTTTCGAATTTGGATTGGAATATGGATACATTTGTTTTCATTTCAGAAACGGCATTGAAACTTGACCGCTTGGTTGGTGAAGTTGAAGATGCTGTCTCTTCAGTGATGAGCAAGAATTTGAAGAAAAACTCAATACCACAAAGTCCAGAGGTTATCACTGAAAACTATCTTTGATGATTCATGGCTGTAAAACTGGTTGAGGTTGTTTCTCACTCCATATTTTTGCAGGAATTGCTTGTTACTGCTATTGATTCACTTAAATTGATAGAGGATGTCTTGGCTTCAGTGTCAAAAGCTCACCCTCAGTGGATCCGACTCGTATCAGCTGCTGATCAGAGAGTTGATCGAGCATTGGCTGCTTTGAGACCTCAGGCCATTGCTGATCACCGCGCTTTCCTTGCTTTGCTTGGATGGCCACCTCCTCTTTCTACATTGAGCTCTTCGAATTTAGGTAGGAGGAGACCTTGTGAAGTATCGAATCCTCTTTCAGAGCTACATGGAGAACTTAAAAAGAAGTATTGTGAAAGTTTCACTGCCTTGTGCGGCTTGCAGGAACTGCAACAATCAAGGAAATCCCGACTACTTCAGGGGTACAACCATGATATTGCTCTGCACCAGCCACTTTGGGCTATTGAAGAACTTGTGAATCCTCTGTCGCTTGCATCCCATCGTCATTTCAAAAGTTGGGTTAACAAGCCAGAATTTATTTTTGCTCTTGTCTACAAGCTTATAAGGGACTACATTGACTCAATAGATGACTTGTTGCAGCCTCTGGTTGATGAAGCGATGTTGAAAGGATACAGTTGTCGGGAGGAATGGATTTCATCTATGATATCGTCTTTTACAGCATACTTGGCAAAGGAGATATTTCCCCCTTATGTTGCTCGGCTGACTGAGGAGAGCGTGATAGATGTTCAGCAGTCAAGAATGGCATGGCTTCATCTCATTGATTTAATGATTTCGTTTGATAAAAGAATCCATGATTTGGTTTCACACTCGGGGATCTTGGTTTCTGTTGAGGATTATAGCCTGTTGCAAAGGATCTCAACTCTCTCAGTCTTCTGTGACCGACTAGACTGGCTTGATATATGGGCAGAAATAGAGCTTGGCAGCATACTAGACATATTGAAACCTGAGATGGAGGCTGAGAGAAATTGGACGATTAAAACTCATGGAGCAGTATCTTTTTTGGGATCCGAAGACTGTAAGTCTCCTAGTATTTCGTCTTTATTCCTACGATATGTATCATCTGTCATTGATCGCTGTAGGTCATTGCCTACTCTATTTTTGAGGTCTAGATTTATCAGATCAGTGGGTGCACCAATTATTCAGACCCTTTTGAATTATCTACTCACAAAATGCTTGGAAGCAGAAGGGCTCACTGCTTTGGCTGATGATGATGCTCTGACCAGAGTTCTGACTTCTATTAATTGTGCTCACCACCTTGAGTCGGTCTTAAAAGAATGGTGTGAAGATGTCTTTTTTCTTGAAATAGGACTCGCACCTGATCATGAATCAGGTAAGCCCTTTACTGAGAATAGCCTTTTTACTGGCTTGACAGAGGGGGTTGGAAATGGTGTTTTTGACAATGAAATCCAAAAGATGGATGAGTTTAGAAAGGAGTGGATTGATAGAATAAAAAATGTTGTTTTAAGGGGGTTTGATTCTCAAATTCGAGATTACCTAAAGAATAGGAAGCACTGGCAGGACAGGCTTGAAGAAGATTGGACAGTGACATCATCTTTTGTGGTTGCTATGGATTATTTGCAGGGGAAAATGTCTATTATAGAGCAAGGCTTAAATGACATAGACTTCGCTGCAGTATGGAGAAGTCTAGCCTGTGGAATCGATCAAGTGATCTATACTGGCATCCTTATGAACACTGCCAAGTTTTCTGGAGGTGGGGTTGAAAGATTTAAACGTGATATGGATGTTTTATTTGGTGTATTTAGGACATGGTGTTTGAGACCTGAAGGCTTCTTTCCCCACGTAAGTGAGGGCCTAAAGTTGCTGAAGATGGAAGAAAATCACCTTCAGGATCTTTTCAAACAAGGAGAGGAGTGGATGAGACATAATGGGATAAGGCATTTGAGCATGGCCAAAGCAGAAAAAATCGCAAGGTGTAGAGTCTTTCTGTAATTATTTTGGGTTATTTTGGGACTCCAGGTTAAGCTCATTATAGTTTTTCAATCAACCCTCTCGCCTCTACTTTTTCTAGGGAATTTCCTGATGGCTTTCGATATCTTCTGCTGTACATCATGGAGATTTTTGCATCAAAATGACCAAATTACCTTATACATTAAATCATGTTGTTCATTCATAGTCTTTATTTTGATGTATATTGTGTTCTTGGCTTCTTGCCAAGTATGTTCTTGGAACTGTTTGCATTTAACTGGAACGGCTATGGAGTTAGGTGGTGGCTTGTTGCAAATGTATAGTTATGTACGGAGTGGTCTTCTCATCAAACATTGATCTGGATAGTCCATGTTCGCCATTCTGACTCAAATGTCGAGACTTTTCTAATCTCTGGTTTCATTTTCAGCAGTAAGTCAAGCCAAGGTTGTATATGATTACACTTTACATAGCTGACTGGGTATTGTATCCCATTGTCTGAATAACTTGGAATTGGACTGGATCCAAGTCTTAAAATAGGAAAGGTGACTTTGAGTTAAATATGAGACGTGAATTAGGACAAATTTTTTTAAATTCGAAGTAGAACTGGACCAGATTTAGGCAGCCCGTTCGTTAGATCCACATGTGATATTGCCATATTAGTTCCATAAAAGATGAGATCTTAGAAGATCTATAATCTTCAAAGGTAAATAGGGAAGGGAAATATGCTGAGTGCTCAGGGGGCGAAGCTATAGTAGGGTCATGTGAACCCGCTTAAAAAAAATAATTACATAAACCTATGTATATAAGTTTGGATGTGCTCAATTGGATTGAGAGAGTTGCTCTAGTGATTGGTTGGGCCCTTGGGCATAACATCAGTTTGGGTTGAGGCACACATTGCAGGTTCGAATCTTATTCCAAGCTTTTTCGCTCAGAAGCTCTCTCTCTCTCTCTCTCTCTTTTGTCCCTAAGTTTTCGAATTAGAGCACAGCCCCTGCGCGACTTCTTCACCCCTCATTCTCATTTTTGCTGGACACCTACGAAAAGAGAAACCAACCCTCAGTCGCCTGCCACCGTTGGCGGTAGCCGAAAGCCTCACTCAACCCACCAGGTGTGCCCCTCCGTCGCCCACTCAGATGGCGCCCCTGGCCCATTGTCAGTCCACCACCACCAACGCTACATTTGATTTGAATGTACAAACCCTAGAACCCTAGATCTAATTCTAACTATTTCGTTTTAATTTTAGCTTTTGCTTGTCGAATTTTCAATTGTTTATCCTTTAATTACTTAGATAGATTAATTTCAATTGTTTATATCATTTGCGCAACAGAATATTGGATGAGTTTTTAAATAATACTATTATTACTTATTTTAAGGATGATCTTTTTTAAAATAGTATCAAACAATGATGTCATGTATCACTTTCAAGACATGAAAACTCGTCGAGAATAATTTCCTTGATTGTATAAGCTTTGTAAGCTCATTTTAATGACTCTTGTTAAGTTTGAAATTTCAAATCACGTGTGTGTTTGAACTTTGACCCGCTTGAACTCCGTCCCTACTTGATTTAATTTCTTGATTCGCTACTGAATTATTCATTGAGATTGGGAACTAATTAGTTTACACTAATAATGTTTTGGAAAACAAAGAGGGGCGTCAGCATCCCATGGAGTGAAGTTCTTAAGATCATTTAGTAAAGTGACGGATCTAGGAATTAAATCAAGCGGGGTTGGGGTTTAAATACATATGTAATTTGAAAATATAAATTTAACAATAGTCACAAAAATGAAATTACAAAGCTAATACAATCAAAGACAATTGTCCTTGATGAGCCTTCATATCTTGAAAGCCCTGCATAATATAATCGCTTGATAATCATTCAAAAAAATAATCATCAAATTAAAATAATGTGTATGTCATCGTGAAATACAGAGGTTTAGTAAAGTAAGAATGGAATTTGAAAACTCAAAATAAGTAACGACAGTATAATTTAAAAACCCATCATATATTCTATTGCGCAAATTGGTTATTATAATCTTCATTGAGAATATCCTTTCAACAATAGAATTGGAAACTAGTAAAAGTAAAGCCACAAGTAGATATAAGCCAGGAGAGCTCAAATACTTCAATCAACTTGGCTTCTCCCATAAGAAGAGAGATTAGCATTTGCATCACAATTTGATGGTTGTGTTTGAGTGTTGTGTTCTCCACTTGGTTGCTTCAACGGTTAGTTTTCGAATGCAGAACTTGAAGGAAACTACTATTCAATTGCTAACTTTTTGAAGTATCTATGCATTTTTTAATGGGAAAAATAAATTCAATTGACCAAGCACCAATTGTAAATAATAAACACAAATCCAAGTAGAGCTTTGTTAATGTGTCATGTCGGTCGGCTTTGTGTTTGTGTCAAACTAAAATGGGTTGAAAACCCCTCAACCTAAACCCGACTTATTTAATTAATAGGTTGAAAAAGTTTAACCCAAACCACTTAGCATTTAAACGGGTTGACCTGAACCTAATCCGTTTACATAAATGGGTAAAATGGGTTAGGTTTGGGTTATCCATTTACCCGCCAACCTGTTTAGTTGCAACATAAATTTCAATAAGAAAGATAATTTACCAAACACAAAATTCCATATATTCCAGCCTCTTAAGGAATAACTGCTTTCAAATTTAAACCAAAATGAAAAATTAGCGTTCGGGTCCACTGTGGTGTCGGTAAATATTTAATTGATCCAACGAATTTGGATAAAGATTTTTGGAATTATCCACTTTTGGATAATAATTTTTTGGAGTGCAACTGTTTGGGTTAATATTCTTTTGAAGGACAAACGTTTTTGCTTTTGGCCCAAACTTTTCTGAAATTTCTATTTTTGGCCCAAATGGCTTCAAAATGCAAATACTCAAACTTATGGGCTGTTATTGAAAACTAAGCTTATATTATTGTTTGAACTTTTTACAATGACTTTACTGATATTAGTTATCACAATCTACTATGTATATCATAAATATTATATTTTATGTGATTAGAGGCTAATCATGCTTAGCAAAATAATTAAAGTTTAATTAGAGAGTTTTGACCGTTACTTAAACTTAGTCGGCGCTAGACTTTGGTGTTTCTCTGGCTTTCGGTTTATAGAGATTGCTAATCTCAGCCACATCTTCCTTAGGTCATGTACATCATAGATATGTTTCGTTTCCTACCTCATAGTCACTAATCAAGTTTTATATTTTGAGGGATAGTGAGACTTTAATCAAGAAATCATAATATTTAAGACATAAGATTTAATTGAATAACGTTCCCTACTGGGAAACTTCTTTTATTGAAAGCTTAAAAGTGGAAATATTACAATGGAAAGTTTGAAAAGGTACTTAAACTACTAAGATCATCAAAGATGCTTGCTCATAGAGAAATAGAGAATCGTGACTTCTCTTTTGCTCAAGTATGCTCAAATTACCATATCCTTTCTCAACATTTGGCCTCTCCTTTTATAGAGGAGCTAGGTTGCCTAGGATGCCCTAAATGCTACAGTACGCACTAATATTTTCACATGGCTACAGTTGCTTTCACATGGCTATAGTAGATTGCATTATTTTCCTGACACTCACTAAAATACAATAATGGTACAACAACTTTTCAAACTACATTAATGTTGACAGGTCTTAGTCATCCATGTTGAGATTCTGCATGCCTTCATCTTCAATAATCTTCAAAACCATCATTATCCAGATAATCATCAACATCTTCATCAAGTTGAAGGTGCTCTGGATTCCATTTTTTAAATAATTCATGAAGATATTTCTTTCCTTTTCCGAATAAGAATTTTCCAACTCTAAAATCAAAGAGGTAATCAAGACATCTTCTAGAGTCACTCCCTCTACTTTCATATATTCGCTAAACTTATTGTGATAAGCGAAAGTAGTGTTTCAGCAATGCATCAGTATTATTCCTTGTTCAATTAATGCCCACATTTGATGATGAATGTTGTAAAAGTCGGGGGCTCTTAGTAAAGAAGGATTAGTGACTAATTCTTATTGTTTTGGAAACCATTCTTGTTGTTCGATCATTGGAGTCGTCGAAATCAATTATTTGAATAAGATAATGGACTGGTTTGGCGTTTTCACTTTCATACTCGATGAGCGCACAATGTACCTCCACATATAGGCATCTATTATTTGGAATTTTTGACAGACCATCAGGAGATGTGAGAATCCAATGGATCCTTCTGAACATCTATTATTTGCAATATTTGTAGAGTGATTATTCTTCTTTGATTTTGATTACTGCACTCTAGTGCTCATGGATAACATCTGTCTCGAGAATTAAATTATATACTTCATTAGACAAATTAAGAACATGAAGATTTTTACACATTTTTTTGAAGCTTTGCATAATCTTTGAGTCACTGGTGGTCCATGTCCAACTGCCTTATTTCTTGAGTTTCTATTGCAATGATTTTCTTAATTTAGCTAGATCTTTGATGAAATCTGAATCATAGGTAAGACATCCAAGAAGCCTTTCTAATTGCTTCCTATCTTCAATCTTTTCCGGAAAGTTTTCTATTTTTTTCTCAAATATGCTTTCAAGGATGATTTCTCCAGCTTTTATTTCTAACCCTAAGAACTTGATTTCTTGTTCAGCATAAATGCATTTGTTTTTACCAAGGATAATACCATGATCAATTCATCTTTGGGTAACAGCTAGAATATCATCTTTGCATTGTTCTATGGTCATGGAAAAGACAAGGATATCATCAATATAAGCTAGGCAGTAGTGATTGAGATCTTTGAAGATGTAATCAATTTTTCTTTGGAATATTTAAGGTGCATTTTTAAGACCAAATTTCATTAATATCCATTCATAATGTTCTTGTGGGGCACTAAATGCAGTTAAAGGAATGCTTTCTGCATTCATTTTTATCTGCTAGTATTCGCTCCTGCAATCCATTTTCGAGAACCAAGAAGCTCCTTGAATTTTATTGAAAAGGACTATTTTGTTAGGAATATAATAACCATAAAAAACAGTATTATCATTAAGTTTTTTGTAATTGATTACTATTCTTGCTTTTCATCTTTTCTCCTCAGCATGATTTCTTACCATGAAAGTGGGACTGGTTTGAGGACTCTTGCTATTCCTAATTAATTCCTTATCCAGAAGTTGTTTGATTTGTTTATCAAATTCTTGGATATCCTGGTATGTATATACCATTTGTTTGACTCGAATAATAGTGTTGGGATTTAATAAAGTAATCTTTGCAAATATCTTATCTTCATCCTAAAATTTTAAAGGATTATCAGAGCAGAGTTCCTTGCATAATTGCTGTTGTTATTCAGTAATTTGCTCTTTAATAAATAACTCAAGTAGTGAGATTGTTGGTGCTATCTCATGTTGTGCAGGCATTACCTTTTCACCACGCTGGCTGCGTATAAAGTCAATATTCTGATGAGTGTAAGCCTTACTTAATTTTTCAATAGGAATTGAGTGACCATTAATTGTAAATATTATTTGATTTATGGTATGTGTTCATGGAGAATATAGTCTTTGAAAATTGTTTCCAATAATCATATCAAGAGTGGGTTGATCAGTAGCCCATATAACTGGTATACTTTGTAGGACTCCTTCTAATTCTATGAATAACCCTTCTATGGTTTCGTCGTAGCTCATAATGCTATTATCAGTTATCCTTACTTGTAAAGGATTCTTGGCTTTTTTCCACATAAATTCTAGACGTAGCGATCTTTTTCCACATGTAAGTTTTTGCATTTGGGTTAATATTCCGTAAAGGACTCTACGACTTCGTTGTGGCTAATAATGCTCTGGCATTAGATGAAAGAAGGGTTCGAGTACTACGTATGAGTAGAAAACTATATGCACAAAATTAAATTTTTCAAAAGTTTTCAAGGATTATGGTCAAATATGAAAAATTTGAAAACTTAGGGTGCTTTTTGTAGTTTAAAAAGTCAAGTTTGGTCACTTTTGGTTTCGGAAAATATTTACCCAAACTTGGATGGATCTCAAAATATTTACCCAAAATTGTCAGGTCAGAAAAATATTAGTCTATACCTCGATGGACCGTGATGTAATTTACCCAAACCAAAATAGTAGCTAACTTACAAGCTTTAGTATATTCAGAGCCTATTCTAGCAAAACAGTCAGCAACAATGTAATTTTACATCCTAAAAAGTTCACATAAGAATCAACTACTTAAGTTACAAACCATGTCCATGTCAAGTCTTAAACAATAGCAAATGAAGTTCAAATTGTTTGAAATTCTTAAGAGCATAACCAACAAGTCAACAACCAACAAGTCCATAAAAAAGACCATAAAGCCTAATTCTCCAAAGTAGATTTCTGTGCAACTCCACTGCCAGTCTCACTTTTGGATGCAAGATAGCTTCCTTCGTCATCCTATAGGTTCATGTTCATCATATCCCCAAACAAATAATCCAAATTTTGTTGAACCGGCATGAATACTAATGCAATTGAGAAAAAGAAAGCCAAAAGAGCTTAAAAAAACAAAATTAGTTAAATAATTACAACTAACAAACCAAACTTACAAAATCAGAAGATTTACAATAAAAAGAGAGGGACAAAAAACACCTTGTTGCCCATATAGCCAATCCCTTAGGCAAATCACAACTGTTTCTGGCCAGTGAGAAGCGATATGCATCAAGCACTCTCCTCAGGTCACCAAATGCATATTTAGATGACAAAGTAGATAGAGGAATGCCTAAAACATCTCTTGCCATTTGGGAAAGTATGGGGAATCGAGACTTATTCTCTTTCCAAAAGTCAAGAACGTCGCAACTCTCAACACAAGGCAATTTGTTCTCGTCCAAATACTACTCCAATTCAGATTTAACCACAATTTTAGACACATCATTTGAATATTGATCAAAATCCTGAAATATAACAATAAGTTTCACAAAAAAAAGTGATAACAAATAAAACTAATTCAAAAAAATCAATAACTTAATTTTTTTTTCCAAAAATATACCTCCATCAATGGGTTGTAAACTGCTTCCACATTAGAGGCTTCGCCAACACTTGAAGCCAGGTTGGTGACTGAAGAAGACCCCCTTGTAGCCTTGGAATAACTTGTCTTTCAACAAAGACAATTCAATGACATGATTGGCCCCATAAATCTTCTTAAAAGCCCACTCAGGAAATTGAAACTTATACTGAGGATCTAAAATAACGGCAATAGCCACTATAGTGCTAAATTCAGCCTAAAATTTTTCAAAATTAGCATAATCCTAGTTGACATGCTCTTCATAAAACCATCTCCCTTTTCCATCTCCTCTTTCAACAATATTCTCACTCTCACAACATTAGCAAACTAGAGGTTTGAAGTAGGATACTTTGACCCAGAAAATGCACATGTAACTTCCCAAAAAAAAACTCTCAAGAAACCACAAAGTTTCTTAAGCCTAGACCATTCATCACGCCTTGGGCAATGAACAAAGTTCTCATCAACCACCTCTAAATGATTAAACACTTTCTTATCATGGAGAGCATTTTCAAGCATGAGAAATATAGAATTCCATCTAGTTGGGACATCCTGAAACAAACCTTTAGTATAAGCAAGATCACACATTCTCACTGACTCAAGAAATCTTTGCTTTCTAGCTTGAGAACCCTTACAATACTTAACACACTCTCTCATTTTATAAACAACTTCATCCACATTTTTCAAACCCTCCTTAACAATCAAATCAGAATATGAGCACAATGAACATGAAAATAATCACCATCACACAAAAGTCTAAGCTAACTTTTTAACGTATCAACGCAAACATCATTTGATGAAGCACTATCAACAATCAAACACATCACTTTCTTGTCAATACTCCAATCATTTAACAATAGAAGAATTTTTTCAGCTATAGAAACACCTTTATGGGGAGAGGGCAATAAGGAGAAGTTCAAGATTCTCTTACGCGAAGTCCAACTATGATCAATGTAATGAACAGTAAGTGAAATAAACCTATAAGTATTAACGGAAGTCTAACAATTAGATGTAAAGGAGACCCTACTAGAAAAAAATTGAAAATACGGTTTCAACCTTTCCTTCTCATTTGAAAATAACTTAAGCACATAAGTCTTAGTTGTTCTCTTTGAAGACACTTTAACATTACGGTTCAAGTAAGAAAATAAGTTCTTCACACCTTCATATTCACAAAATTGAAGAGGTAAATCATGTTTAACAATACAAGCAGCCATCAATTTACGAAATTCCTCAGGATCAAAATTAGGATGCCTATGCCCCAAAGAACCAGGTCTACTATCCAACAGAAATTGACCAGTATCTCTAAAGTTCCTTTTCTTACAAATTTCTAAATGCCTTCTCAAATCTCCTGTCCCATTTTTGCTTTCCCCAGGTTAAGCTTGCCCACATTTCTTACACTTACAGAACAAATTACCATCATCATCAGGTTCAAGAAATTAATAATGTTCATAAACAGTGGATGTTAGTTTTCTTTGACAGTTAGGAGGCTTTCCATCAAATACTAGCTTATACACACTAGTATGAACAATAGTAGTCTTCCTTGCTTTCCTACTATCAATCTCAGCCACCTCTGATTCCCCATTTGAGTCCACATCAATGGGCACAGATTCATCCTCCATTGTATTCATCTCTGAGATCAGTACAATTTGTATTAGAAACACAAACAAATTAATGATTCAAGAATAAAGAAATGAAGCCAAAAAGAAGGATGAACTTTAAGTATACCTCACTGGAATGAAATATAACTCACCCAAATATCAGAATACTTGCCAGAAAATATTGACAATAAAAGAGAGAAAAAGGGTTATGCTTTGCATATATCTAAAGTTTGGCGACCTACGACTTGGACCATATTCTTCAATTCTTACTTTTTATTTAAGGCACAACCACGCCATATGAAAAAAAGAAAAAATGTCTTCTAAAAAACAATCAGCTTCATACAAGAACCAAGGATTTGTCCAGACTTTCATGAATTTTACAAATTACGCACCAATATAAACATATTGAAGTATTCTTTATACACAGGAAGAAAGTATCAGTTCCTAAATAAGAAATCTTATACCACGATTCATACTAACAATCAGTCATCCATCCTTCCTAGATAAATCAATTTCGGAACCCCCAAAAACAAATCAAAGATCATAAACTCATAATCAACAGAGAACCTGAGAATAATAAAAACTACCCCCCAATATATACTTCGCCGAAATGAAGAAGAGGAAAGATGAACATGTATCTTGCCGGAATGGCGTGATCTTCACTGGAAATTACTGATAATTAAACGTAAGAGTAGGGTTAGTTTAGATCTAGTTCAAATCCTCAAAAATAACTCAAAAAATGGTAGACATATGAGAATAAGAGAGAACAGAAGGAGATCTAAAGCTTACTCACTGAAAATCAACCACCATCGCCAGATCTGTGTACCCAGAACAAACTAAAAATTAAAGAGAATCAAGTTAGGCTTAGGTATAGTTCATGGCGCCCCAAAAAAAACACTCAAACATCCGTAAATATTACAGATGAAGAGCCAAAAAAAAGATAAGAATACTCCCTGAAAATCGTGATTGTCAAGGGCATGGTGTGGCATGTGGGTCGTGCTTGGCAATGGCCGAAGAAACACAGAGAGAGGAGAAGTGTTGAAATGGAGTGTGAGGCTAAGTTCGAGGGAAGATTGACAAGGCAAAGGGGCGAGTGTCGAAGTGGAGAAGAACCCGAGAAGCTTCTAGACTGAGGGAGAGTAGAGACTAGGAGAATGAGAGAGTGAGAATGGAGAAGTGAGGACTAAGGGAGTGTGGGTTATGTTTAGGGTTTCAATGATAACAGATTATATATTGGCAGGGTTGGGCATTCCGTAATAGGGTTTTCACTTTTCAGTAAAGATATCATATACATATATATGCACCTTTTCTTTTCTTTTTTTAAAGCTTAGCATGCCTTGAAATTTTGAACCTCACCCCCCTCCCCCGTGCAAACCCAAAGCCCGATTTTTAATTCCCACCAAAAATATAAACGATGAACGGTAAATAAATAGTAAACGGGTTGACTATTTGGCCCGTTCAATTAAACGGGTTAAATAGGTATTTTTCGTGTCTAGTTTCTGAATCTGAACTTAACCCAATTAATTAAACGGGTTTACAGTGCTAACCCATTTAACTAAACGGGTTCAAACTTCATACCCAAATCCGTTTAACTTTGTGTCGAGTCCGAGTCAATAATCATGTTGGATCAGCTTTTTCTAGCCCTAAATCCAAGTAATGAACAACACATCCAATTATAGTTGACAAGTGAATTAAACAATCGGAATTAATATAACTATATAATCAATTAAAGGTTAAACTATTGAAAATTTGGCAAATGATAGCAAAAATTAAAATTAGAAACTTAGTGGATTTAGGGTTTGTACCTTCAAACGTAGCTTTGGTGCTGGTGGTGGTGGTAGGGCAAGTGGGAGAAGGAATGGCCATGGACGAACAGGCACAGAGCTGGGGAGAGGGGGCTTCTGTGGTCTTTCTATGTTGAGGGGTGAGATTGAGAGTTTGGAGTCAACTATTGGGGTCGACTAGCCTAATTCGAAAACTTGGGGCAAAAATTTTTTGGAAAAAAAAAAAAACTTTTGGGTGAAAGACTAAGGGACAAGATTTGAACAACTACAACATACATCGCCACACAACCAAGATTTAATTTGTCCTACCCCAACCACTATGCTACGCCCTTTCACATGCTTTTGTTGTAGTTAAAATATTACAATAATAATAATTTTTATTTTTGATAACCACTACATTTTTTTTGAAGCGGGGTCGCTTGACTCACGTGACAACACTATAGCTCTGCCCCTGGAATATCTATTTTGGGTCATCTTGAAAAAGACCTTTAGGTTTGGAATTTTGACCTATCAATATTTTTCCTCTAAATACAAAGAATTAAAGGGACAAATTCGACGTTGTGTGGTATTGTAATAATCGGGGTTTTCAACCTTAGGTTAATCGTTTAAGTTACTATTTTTATTAACTTATTTGATTGAGTTAGCTATATTAGACTAATTTTTACATGATAATTGAGTGTAATAATTATGTGATTAATTTTCATTAATTTTTCTTGGTTAGTTACGTGATTTCATGAAATTAGTGAACTTGTTAGAAATTACCCAAGTTGTAATAATGCAAAATTAGCCAATTGTACGAAAGCATGTGGGGTCAATATTAGTAGAATAAGATGATTTAGGATAGGACTCGGTTTAATAAGTGAGCCTAAACAACAAAACTAGAGAAAAAGAGGTGATGGGGACCATCCAAGTCAACCCTCCATAGCACCTACCAATACTCCATCCACTGTTTTGGAGGCCAAGAAGGTCAAAGAAGTGCACACTTTGGTCAGAAATCACTTGTGCAAGGAAGAGGAAGAAGTGCCCAGTTCATGCCGTTTCTGGCCCGGTTTTGTTTCACTGTTGGAGCAAAATTTTGAGGGGGAAATTTCCTTCACACCCCACCCCCTTAAAGCTTAGGATCTAAGATTTCCAACAAGTACTTGTGCAGGTCATTTGGAGCCCATTTGGTCGGTCAACCAAGGCAAAACCCGAAGGTGATACACTGCAGGGCAAAATCCAGCACTGTCCGAATGTAAGGCCTGGTTGGTTAACCTATTGAACTCCAAATTTTGTCAAACTTTAGGGCATGAAAATACATCTAAATATTTATCAAATCATGGCCCTAAAGTTGAGTGGAAGGACCAGCTTGTGCTTCTTTTATCCAGCCAAAGAAGGAAGAAAAACCTTGTGATCGGGTAAAAGCTTGAACCGACTGCAACCTTAGGTTTTGAGTGTACGCTTGCATTTATTGTTGTTTCAAGCCTCCAAGCTGATGTACTAAGGTATTTTAGATGCTTGACACCTCAACCTTGAGATTAATTAAGCTAGTGAGGTG
>JACYFF010021154.1:0-19555 GCA_017589665.1 Selenicereus undatus | reverse complement strand
AACATCCTGCAATCAAGTTTTGTTCCTGCATCAAACACCCCCCCCCCAAAAAAAAGATTGCTCAAAAAGCTCATCTTCCGGCATTTAAAATTTTCCTCAACCCCCAGACATCTGATATATTTGACTTGCCAGATGTCTTGCCTTCTCAGTGGGTTAATCTACATACCCTTTTAACCCAGATCCCTCCCTGACATTCCTTGGTTTTCCGCAGAAATTCCACAATTGAAGCTTTGTTCCAGCTTAGGAGCTCTTCTATATTCAATCCCTCTTCCTTCTAGCTTCTACAAAAACATTCCAGTTGATCAGAGCCATGCTTTATTTATCTGCCATCCAGACCATAAGAAATTGCTACAGGCCGCACAGCTGTGGTTATCTCATGAACCACCTTTTTAGGAAGTAGAAAGCCAGAATACCGACAAACTTGGATGCTAAACAGAATAGAATCAATCAACTGTTTTTTTCCCTTGCAAAAGATCAGACATTAGCGGATCATTGTTGCATCCTCGCCCATATTTTTTATAAGCAGGCTTACACTTGCTGCAACTGATTCTAGCAGCAGATAAAGGAAATGCCTAGACAGTGAAAGGAGCCCCCTTCTATAAAGCCAGTAGTTTGCAAGATTGTTTGCGTTCAACATGCTGTACACCCCCAGAGTGCATAGATTTGGAGGAATTTACCCTCAAACCAGAAGCCTGACAAGAGTCCTTCAAGACATGATTAAATGATGTGATAGAAGACCGCGAAATCACCTCTTAGAAGATAAGTAAATCATTTGCAAAAATTGGGTTGAGTAAGCTTAGTTCTTTTACATTTGGGATGAAATTTGATGGAGCTGTCCTCCATCTTATGTGTTATCATCCTAGTTAATTCCTCCATGCAAAGCACAAATAGTTAAGCAGATAGGGAATCACCTTGCCTTAAACCCCTTTGACCCTTATTTTGTCCTTCAGTATGACCATTAGTGGCAACTGAAAATGAGGAAGCACAATGCCTGTCATGATCATGGAATAAAAATACCAGGAAAGGCAATCCCACTAACATTCTTTGAGTGAAACTTTGTTCTACAGTATTATTAGCTTTCTTATTATCTACTGTACATAGCTTTACATGAAATGTTCTTTTTAGCAGACTTATACATCAGCCCATGAGCATGCAATATTTTTTTTAAAAATTTTTTTATCCCTTCTTTTTGTGAAGGCTTTTTGATTCTAATCAACAAGATCACCAACTACCAATTATCTATTTACCAAAATATTTGTAATTAGCTTATAAACCACACAACAAGCAGCTATGGGCCTGAAGTCGTGCACATAAGAGCGATTCTTGACCTTACGAATCAAAGGTGATAAGGGTGTAATTTACCTCGTGAGTTTCCCTTTCTAAAACACTCAATTATTGCTGCACCAATCACCAATTAAAGGCCAGGCTCTTTTAAAGAACAAATCACCATAACTGTCAGGACTCAGGACCAGGTACCTTAACATCTGAAACAGCCATAGAACTCTGTTGATATCCTCAGCAGATGGAAATTGCACTGACATAAGGCCATGCTTATTATTAAAAGTGCACCCTGTTTGAAGATTTCATTCTCACCATGGAGATTGTAGTACATGAACCAGGTAAATCTAGAGTAATTAAAAAAGCAAGCAGACGACCAGTGGGTGTTGCACACAAGTCTATCCATTTTTGCTGCAACCTAATCAGTCCTCTTGGTTATTGCACAAATGAGAAAAAGCACCGGTTGCTCTAACATCTATTGAGCAAAGCATGTTCACATAAGCGTGAACCTCTGCTATATCTTGATCACAAGGAGAGTTCGAACTTATTTGAGTCACATTAGCAACTGTCTTAAAAGTCCTCAGCCAAATCCAAGAATCTGAAGAATTTAACCCAATACTAGTGCTGATGCCAAAGATCTCTCTTAATTTCTTTGGCATTGAAAGCGTAAATGACAAAGTAAGTCCAATCTTTCATTTTGTTATGTACTCGTTGGGCAGAGTATCCTTCCAAATAAACCATGTGATATTGATAAATGCAGAATATTTTGCGCCTTTTTCAAGCATTTTCTGATGATCTTAGCAGCGTTGTGTTTCTTTACCCGAGTCTCCAACAAAGCAATCAAGTCAACTTGATCCTGCCAAAAGGTATCATTTAAACTCTTCTTCTTAGAAGGGTCATTGAGTCCTTGTACATTCCAAATGAAAATATTGTTCTTTCGATGAAGAGGTTTTGGCTAACAAACCCCAAAAAAAATATAGCTGTAACTTTATCTCCTTTATTTGTAGTCAGCATAGGTTGCAGCACTTCCTCAGTACATGTACTCCTTTTTATTTTGAACAAAATTATGGAAGGAATTCTTCAAAGAAACAGGCTTCCTCATAGCTTAACACCCTTAGATGGAGCGGACTTCATGAATTTACCCATAGAACCTGAAACTGATGGAGCCCTTGATGGGGGGGGGGGGGGGAAACAGCAGTGACCAGAACATCTCTAGAAGAGTTTTCCTGTGGTTGGGTTGTAGTGTCAGCAATTGGAGCATTACTCCCAGATACAATAGTATTCTTTAGAGCCTGCTTTTCATTCTAATAGCTCCCAAAATTTGCTTTTGCCTCCAAACAAGCCTTCCAGGGGAGCAACCTGTGACATGAAGTGGCTTCTTGACACAATCCATTACATTTTGTGTTTTTTTGTTTTTTGTTTTTGTTTTTGGCCCTAGAACAGGGAACCCATTTGTACAGAACCAGTAGCATATGTTTCTTTCTTGTAAATAGCAGGATTGGAGTTTGGAACACACCAGGGCATGTCTTTCGTTACATGAACTTCAATGAGCAGACGAGCATATGTGTTCTTTTATTTTGAGCCATACAATGATCTGCATAAATTGGGACCCAGCTAGGCTTGCTCTGTCAATGAGAGCCACTAAAAGACCAGGTGGGAAGATCTAAGGTAGGCAAGTTAACCAATACAGACGCTCCTGGTATATCATCCTTGGCAAAACTGAATTCTGGGTCCATTGCTTCAGCACCAAAGTCTTCTTCCCTAACGTTGGTCCACTTTTTCAAAGTCAAGTCTCTATCCTCTTTGGTTTCAAATTGAAGATATTTCAACCTGACTGATGCATATAAATATTAGATTTTGGGACCTGTTTCCAAAATTCGTTGACAAGAAACACAAATGGCTGAAAATCTAGTGTAAAGCTACTATGTTTCCAACTGAAGCTAGACTCAAGTTATCAATTTCCTCCTCAACATCTAGAATATCAATCACCATTGTGGGTATTATCAATACTTTGAGGAGCCATATTTGGGGTTACGATTAGCAGGAAATAGTGTACCAAAGTTAGGCCTTTGGAGATTGGGGCAAATAATGTTGTTCTAAGAGCAATTCCAATGGCACGCCCGTGAGCCAAAAGTTAGCCTCGGGGCGTGTGTGAGCCGCTCGTGCACGGCTCGCCCATCCCGGCTCATGAGTTGGCTCGCCCAGGTGAGCGGCTCGGGGGCAGCCAGCTCTGCTTTTTCCTTTTTTTTGCTTTAGTTTTGGTTTTTTTTTTTTTGAGGCAAATAGTTGGGCTGGGTGATTGAAATATATTTTGGGTTGACCCATATTTTCCTTTTATACTCTTTTGGATAAAAATTTGTTGATAAAATTTGATGATTTTTTTTTGCATGAATTTTATTCAAAGAAAAACAAATTATTTTTATTGAATTAGATAACCATAAATTATTTTTCAAATATTGAAGCATGTGTGAATTTTTTTTAAATTCAAACTTGTTGATTTTATTTTTTTAAAAATTATGAAGTTTTAGTTAGTTGTGTTATCAAATTATTATGTGCAAATTATTTTTTCACAAAACTAATAAAGCCAAATAAAACCATAATATAAAAACTAAACAAATTATTTTTATTGAATTAGATAACCATAAATTATTTTTCAAATATTGAAGCATGTGCAAATTTTTTTTAAATTCAAACTTGTTGATTTTTTTAAAAAAAAATTATGAAGTTTTAATTAGTTGTTATCAAATTATTATGTGCAAATTATTTTTTCACAAAACTAATAAAGCCAAATAAAACCATAATATAAAAACTAAACTAAATAAATATGGCTAGGTGTGGGGTCCATAGATATTATTTTGTTTGATGAGCCAAAGTGGTGAGTCTTGCATTGGAGAGGGAGAGGATTGTGAGCCAAAAAGTTGGCTAACAAATTGATGTGGCAGTGGTAGGCCCTCACTGGTGAGCCAAAAAATTGGCTCACTATTGGTAATGCTCTAAGCGTGTCATTCCAACCTAATTGTTCCATATAACCATTCAATTGCTCCTAATTCTCGTTTGACTCCAGCTCATTAACAATAGGAGCAAGAATAGAACCACTTACCTTGGAATGTGTTTGCTCTTCCTCATCTGATACTTCATGGGCTCATGATTCTAATGAGGATCCCCTCAAGAGTGGTTACCTCCCTCAATGGCAACTCCAAATTCCAGCTGGGCAACTACCCATTCAGTAGAAGTCATTTGCTCAGGAATCTGCTTGCAGCCAGGCAACCATGTAGAAGGCTGTTGTTCCTCACCAACCCTAAACTCTCTTGTGATTGGCCAGCTTCAAAATATCTGCCTACCGCAACTGCATTCATCTTACCAGAGCAGTCTTTTGCTTGGCAGTCGGCTCCATTTGCCCATTGGAGCAGCAAGATGCAAGTTGGCACACATGGTTAACCCACACCTCAGGACTCAGGAGATCAGCTCCCATTGCTCCTCTGTTTTATAATAGATCTTGATTTGATTTACAGTGAGGTGTGGAACAATGAAAGAAGTGCAACAAAATCTTACTCCTTTTGTGAAAATTTTGAGTTTCTTGTCTTTAAATAAAAACATAGGTTGCATCAGCTAATAAGTTATAGAATGGCCATATGATCTTACAGAAATGACCTAACTGTCTTGCTATGGAAACCGTAATATGGAGCCATTAGTTGTAGTTTTACTCACTTCCAAAAACCTCAAGAGGGCTATCTGCAAGAATTACGTCATGATCACTCTTTGCGCACCTTACATTCACTTTCAATATAACATCATCAAGGTCTGCTGGCAAAGCCAGTTTTATGGCAAAAACGATATCTTCCATTTGGGGGATTGATTTCCCTGGTATCTATTTTGTATTAGGTCATAGTAAATTGTAGAGGAAGGCTAGAGGGAAGTTACTAGATCTATAATTAAATTATAATATAGAAATAGCAGTCAGAAATGCTGCATTGAAGGCGAGGGACAGAGGGACTTGATTCTTGCCTTTGTCATTGTTTATTTTGGCAAACATTTTTGGTTTGGCAAACATTTTATGAAATGTCAACTCTGCAGCAATGGGGACCACTGTGTTGAGTTAGTGACTGGAAGTCTTCACATTTTATTTTGGAATTTGTTATTGTCAAGTGATTACCCATTTTTTGTGCACCACAATGTGCTTCTTATGTTCAAGCACTCTTGTCTGTCTTTATCTTTTCATACTTTTGCTGTACCTGATACTTTCGAATTTGGATTGGAATATGGATACATTTGTTTTCATTTCAGAAACGGCATTGAAACTTGACCGCTTGGTTGGTGAAGTTGAAGATGCTGTCTCTTCAGTGATGAGCAAGAATTTGAAGAAAAACTCAATACCACAAAGTCCAGAGGTTATCACTGAAAACTATCTTTGATGATTCATGGCTGTAAAACTGGTTGAGGTTGTTTCTCACTCCATATTTTTGCAGGAATTGCTTGTTACTGCTATTGATTCACTTAAATTGATAGAGGATGTCTTGGCTTCAGTGTCAAAAGCTCACCCTCAGTGGATCCGACTCGTATCAGCTGCTGATCAGAGAGTTGATCGAGCATTGGCTGCTTTGAGACCTCAGGCCATTGCTGATCACCGCGCTTTCCTTGCTTTGCTTGGATGGCCACCTCCTCTTTCTACATTGAGCTCTTCGAATTTAGGTAGGAGGAGACCTTGTGAAGTATCGAATCCTCTTTCAGAGCTACATGGAGAACTTAAAAAGAAGTATTGTGAAAGTTTCACTGCCTTGTGCGGCTTGCAGGAACTGCAACAATCAAGGAAATCCCGACTACTTCAGGGGTACAACCATGATATTGCTCTGCACCAGCCACTTTGGGCTATTGAAGAACTTGTGAATCCTCTGTCGCTTGCATCCCATCGTCATTTCAAAAGTTGGGTTAACAAGCCAGAATTTATTTTTGCTCTTGTCTACAAGCTTATAAGGGACTACATTGACTCAATAGATGACTTGTTGCAGCCTCTGGTTGATGAAGCGATGTTGAAAGGATACAGTTGTCGGGAGGAATGGATTTCATCTATGATATCGTCTTTTACAGCATACTTGGCAAAGGAGATATTTCCCCCTTATGTTGCTCGGCTGACTGAGGAGAGCGTGATAGATGTTCAGCAGTCAAGAATGGCATGGCTTCATCTCATTGATTTAATGATTTCGTTTGATAAAAGAATCCATGATTTGGTTTCACACTCGGGGATCTTGGTTTCTGTTGAGGATTATAGCCTGTTGCAAAGGATCTCAACTCTCTCAGTCTTCTGTGACCGACTAGACTGGCTTGATATATGGGCAGAAATAGAGCTTGGCAGCATACTAGACATATTGAAACCTGAGATGGAGGCTGAGAGAAATTGGACGATTAAAACTCATGGAGCAGTATCTTTTTTGGGATCCGAAGACTGTAAGTCTCCTAGTATTTCGTCTTTATTCCTACGATATGTATCATCTGTCATTGATCGCTGTAGGTCATTGCCTACTCTATTTTTGAGGTCTAGATTTATCAGATCAGTGGGTGCACCAATTATTCAGACCCTTTTGAATTATCTACTCACAAAATGCTTGGAAGCAGAAGGGCTCACTGCTTTGGCTGATGATGATGCTCTGACCAGAGTTCTGACTTCTATTAATTGTGCTCACCACCTTGAGTCGGTCTTAAAAGAATGGTGTGAAGATGTCTTTTTTCTTGAAATAGGACTCGCACCTGATCATGAATCAGGTAAGCCCTTTACTGAGAATAGCCTTTTTACTGGCTTGACAGAGGGGGTTGGAAATGGTGTTTTTGACAATGAAATCCAAAAGATGGATGAGTTTAGAAAGGAGTGGATTGATAGAATAAAAAATGTTGTTTTAAGGGGGTTTGATTCTCAAATTCGAGATTACCTAAAGAATAGGAAGCACTGGCAGGACAGGCTTGAAGAAGATTGGACAGTGACATCATCTTTTGTGGTTGCTATGGATTATTTGCAGGGGAAAATGTCTATTATAGAGCAAGGCTTAAATGACATAGACTTCGCTGCAGTATGGAGAAGTCTAGCCTGTGGAATCGATCAAGTGATCTATACTGGCATCCTTATGAACACTGCCAAGTTTTCTGGAGGTGGGGTTGAAAGATTTAAACGTGATATGGATGTTTTATTTGGTGTATTTAGGACATGGTGTTTGAGACCTGAAGGCTTCTTTCCCCACGTAAGTGAGGGCCTAAAGTTGCTGAAGATGGAAGAAAATCACCTTCAGGATCTTTTCAAACAAGGAGAGGAGTGGATGAGACATAATGGGATAAGGCATTTGAGCATGGCCAAAGCAGAAAAAATCGCAAGGTGTAGAGTCTTTCTGTAATTATTTTGGGTTATTTTGGGACTCCAGGTTAAGCTCATTATAGTTTTTCAATCAACCCTCTCGCCTCTACTTTTTCTAGGGAATTTCCTGATGGCTTTCGATATCTTCTGCTGTACATCATGGAGATTTTTGCATCAAAATGACCAAATTACCTTATACATTAAATCATGTTGTTCATTCATAGTCTTTATTTTGATGTATATTGTGTTCTTGGCTTCTTGCCAAGTATGTTCTTGGAACTGTTTGCATTTAACTGGAACGGCTATGGAGTTAGGTGGTGGCTTGTTGCAAATGTATAGTTATGTACGGAGTGGTCTTCTCATCAAACATTGATCTGGATAGTCCATGTTCGCCATTCTGACTCAAATGTCGAGACTTTTCTAATCTCTGGTTTCATTTTCAGCAGTAAGTCAAGCCAAGGTT
The DNA here is from genome assembly GCA_017589665.1 of Selenicereus undatus. NCBI lineage: Eukaryota > Viridiplantae > Streptophyta > Magnoliopsida > Caryophyllales > Cactaceae > Selenicereus > Selenicereus undatus. The sequence continues at coordinate 11,477 of JACYFF010021154.1, read as the reverse complement.
GTATATGATTACACTTTACATAGCTGACTGGGTATTGTATCCCATTGTCTGAATAACTTGGAATTGGACTGGATCCAAGTCTTAAAATAGGAAAGGTGACTTTGAGTTAAATATGAGACGTGAATTAGGACAAATTTTTTTAAATTCGAAGTAGAACTGGACCAGATTTAGGCAGCCCGTTCGTTAGATCCACATGTGATATTGCCATATTAGTTCCATAAAAGATGAGATCTTAGAAGATCTATAATCTTCAAAGGTAAATAGGGAAGGGAAATATGCTGAGTGCTCAGGGGGCGAAGCTATAGTAGGGTCATGTGAACCCGCTTAAAAAAAATAATTACATAAACCTATGTATATAAGTTTGGATGTGCTCAATTGGATTGAGAGAGTTGCTCTAGTGATTGGTTGGGCCCTTGGGCATAACATCAGTTTGGGTTGAGGCACACATTGCAGGTTCGAATCTTATTCCAAGCTTTTTCGCTCAGAAGCTCTCTCTCTCTCTCTCTCTCTTTTGTCCCTAAGTTTTCGAATTAGAGCACAGCCCCTGCGCGACTTCTTCACCCCTCATTCTCATTTTTGCTGGACACCTACGAAAAGAGAAACCAACCCTCAGTCGCCTGCCACCGTTGGCGGTAGCCGAAAGCCTCACTCAACCCACCAGGTGTGCCCCTCCGTCGCCCACTCAGATGGCGCCCCTGGCCCATTGTCAGTCCACCACCACCAACGCTACATTTGATTTGAATGTACAAACCCTAGAACCCTAGATCTAATTCTAACTATTTCGTTTTAATTTTAGCTTTTGCTTGTCGAATTTTCAATTGTTTATCCTTTAATTACTTAGATAGATTAATTTCAATTGTTTATATCATTTGCGCAACAGAATATTGGATGAGTTTTTAAATAATACTATTATTACTTATTTTAAGGATGATCTTTTTTAAAATAGTATCAAACAATGATGTCATGTATCACTTTCAAGACATGAAAACTCGTCGAGAATAATTTCCTTGATTGTATAAGCTTTGTAAGCTCATTTTAATGACTCTTGTTAAGTTTGAAATTTCAAATCACGTGTGTGTTTGAACTTTGACCCGCTTGAACTCCGTCCCTACTTGATTTAATTTCTTGATTCGCTACTGAATTATTCATTGAGATTGGGAACTAATTAGTTTACACTAATAATGTTTTGGAAAACAAAGAGGGGCGTCAGCATCCCATGGAGTGAAGTTCTTAAGATCATTTAGTAAAGTGACGGATCTAGGAATTAAATCAAGCGGGGTTGGGGTTTAAATACATATGTAATTTGAAAATATAAATTTAACAATAGTCACAAAAATGAAATTACAAAGCTAATACAATCAAAGACAATTGTCCTTGATGAGCCTTCATATCTTGAAAGCCCTGCATAATATAATCGCTTGATAATCATTCAAAAAAATAATCATCAAATTAAAATAATGTGTATGTCATCGTGAAATACAGAGGTTTAGTAAAGTAAGAATGGAATTTGAAAACTCAAAATAAGTAACGACAGTATAATTTAAAAACCCATCATATATTCTATTGCGCAAATTGGTTATTATAATCTTCATTGAGAATATCCTTTCAACAATAGAATTGGAAACTAGTAAAAGTAAAGCCACAAGTAGATATAAGCCAGGAGAGCTCAAATACTTCAATCAACTTGGCTTCTCCCATAAGAAGAGAGATTAGCATTTGCATCACAATTTGATGGTTGTGTTTGAGTGTTGTGTTCTCCACTTGGTTGCTTCAACGGTTAGTTTTCGAATGCAGAACTTGAAGGAAACTACTATTCAATTGCTAACTTTTTGAAGTATCTATGCATTTTTTAATGGGAAAAATAAATTCAATTGACCAAGCACCAATTGTAAATAATAAACACAAATCCAAGTAGAGCTTTGTTAATGTGTCATGTCGGTCGGCTTTGTGTTTGTGTCAAACTAAAATGGGTTGAAAACCCCTCAACCTAAACCCGACTTATTTAATTAATAGGTTGAAAAAGTTTAACCCAAACCACTTAGCATTTAAACGGGTTGACCTGAACCTAATCCGTTTACATAAATGGGTAAAATGGGTTAGGTTTGGGTTATCCATTTACCCGCCAACCTGTTTAGTTGCAACATAAATTTCAATAAGAAAGATAATTTACCAAACACAAAATTCCATATATTCCAGCCTCTTAAGGAATAACTGCTTTCAAATTTAAACCAAAATGAAAAATTAGCGTTCGGGTCCACTGTGGTGTCGGTAAATATTTAATTGATCCAACGAATTTGGATAAAGATTTTTGGAATTATCCACTTTTGGATAATAATTTTTTGGAGTGCAACTGTTTGGGTTAATATTCTTTTGAAGGACAAACGTTTTTGCTTTTGGCCCAAACTTTTCTGAAATTTCTATTTTTGGCCCAAATGGCTTCAAAATGCAAATACTCAAACTTATGGGCTGTTATTGAAAACTAAGCTTATATTATTGTTTGAACTTTTTACAATGACTTTACTGATATTAGTTATCACAATCTACTATGTATATCATAAATATTATATTTTATGTGATTAGAGGCTAATCATGCTTAGCAAAATAATTAAAGTTTAATTAGAGAGTTTTGACCGTTACTTAAACTTAGTCGGCGCTAGACTTTGGTGTTTCTCTGGCTTTCGGTTTATAGAGATTGCTAATCTCAGCCACATCTTCCTTAGGTCATGTACATCATAGATATGTTTCGTTTCCTACCTCATAGTCACTAATCAAGTTTTATATTTTGAGGGATAGTGAGACTTTAATCAAGAAATCATAATATTTAAGACATAAGATTTAATTGAATAACGTTCCCTACTGGGAAACTTCTTTTATTGAAAGCTTAAAAGTGGAAATATTACAATGGAAAGTTTGAAAAGGTACTTAAACTACTAAGATCATCAAAGATGCTTGCTCATAGAGAAATAGAGAATCGTGACTTCTCTTTTGCTCAAGTATGCTCAAATTACCATATCCTTTCTCAACATTTGGCCTCTCCTTTTATAGAGGAGCTAGGTTGCCTAGGATGCCCTAAATGCTACAGTACGCACTAATATTTTCACATGGCTACAGTTGCTTTCACATGGCTATAGTAGATTGCATTATTTTCCTGACACTCACTAAAATACAATAATGGTACAACAACTTTTCAAACTACATTAATGTTGACAGGTCTTAGTCATCCATGTTGAGATTCTGCATGCCTTCATCTTCAATAATCTTCAAAACCATCATTATCCAGATAATCATCAACATCTTCATCAAGTTGAAGGTGCTCTGGATTCCATTTTTTAAATAATTCATGAAGATATTTCTTTCCTTTTCCGAATAAGAATTTTCCAACTCTAAAATCAAAGAGGTAATCAAGACATCTTCTAGAGTCACTCCCTCTACTTTCATATATTCGCTAAACTTATTGTGATAAGCGAAAGTAGTGTTTCAGCAATGCATCAGTATTATTCCTTGTTCAATTAATGCCCACATTTGATGATGAATGTTGTAAAAGTCGGGGGCTCTTAGTAAAGAAGGATTAGTGACTAATTCTTATTGTTTTGGAAACCATTCTTGTTGTTCGATCATTGGAGTCGTCGAAATCAATTATTTGAATAAGATAATGGACTGGTTTGGCGTTTTCACTTTCATACTCGATGAGCGCACAATGTACCTCCACATATAGGCATCTATTATTTGGAATTTTTGACAGACCATCAGGAGATGTGAGAATCCAATGGATCCTTCTGAACATCTATTATTTGCAATATTTGTAGAGTGATTATTCTTCTTTGATTTTGATTACTGCACTCTAGTGCTCATGGATAACATCTGTCTCGAGAATTAAATTATATACTTCATTAGACAAATTAAGAACATGAAGATTTTTACACATTTTTTTGAAGCTTTGCATAATCTTTGAGTCACTGGTGGTCCATGTCCAACTGCCTTATTTCTTGAGTTTCTATTGCAATGATTTTCTTAATTTAGCTAGATCTTTGATGAAATCTGAATCATAGGTAAGACATCCAAGAAGCCTTTCTAATTGCTTCCTATCTTCAATCTTTTCCGGAAAGTTTTCTATTTTTTTCTCAAATATGCTTTCAAGGATGATTTCTCCAGCTTTTATTTCTAACCCTAAGAACTTGATTTCTTGTTCAGCATAAATGCATTTGTTTTTACCAAGGATAATACCATGATCAATTCATCTTTGGGTAACAGCTAGAATATCATCTTTGCATTGTTCTATGGTCATGGAAAAGACAAGGATATCATCAATATAAGCTAGGCAGTAGTGATTGAGATCTTTGAAGATGTAATCAATTTTTCTTTGGAATATTTAAGGTGCATTTTTAAGACCAAATTTCATTAATATCCATTCATAATGTTCTTGTGGGGCACTAAATGCAGTTAAAGGAATGCTTTCTGCATTCATTTTTATCTGCTAGTATTCGCTCCTGCAATCCATTTTCGAGAACCAAGAAGCTCCTTGAATTTTATTGAAAAGGACTATTTTGTTAGGAATATAATAACCATAAAAAACAGTATTATCATTAAGTTTTTTGTAATTGATTACTATTCTTGCTTTTCATCTTTTCTCCTCAGCATGATTTCTTACCATGAAAGTGGGACTGGTTTGAGGACTCTTGCTATTCCTAATTAATTCCTTATCCAGAAGTTGTTTGATTTGTTTATCAAATTCTTGGATATCCTGGTATGTATATACCATTTGTTTGACTCGAATAATAGTGTTGGGATTTAATAAAGTAATCTTTGCAAATATCTTATCTTCATCCTAAAATTTTAAAGGATTATCAGAGCAGAGTTCCTTGCATAATTGCTGTTGTTATTCAGTAATTTGCTCTTTAATAAATAACTCAAGTAGTGAGATTGTTGGTGCTATCTCATGTTGTGCAGGCATTACCTTTTCACCACGCTGGCTGCGTATAAAGTCAATATTCTGATGAGTGTAAGCCTTACTTAATTTTTCAATAGGAATTGAGTGACCATTAATTGTAAATATTATTTGATTTATGGTATGTGTTCATGGAGAATATAGTCTTTGAAAATTGTTTCCAATAATCATATCAAGAGTGGGTTGATCAGTAGCCCATATAACTGGTATACTTTGTAGGACTCCTTCTAATTCTATGAATAACCCTTCTATGGTTTCGTCGTAGCTCATAATGCTATTATCAGTTATCCTTACTTGTAAAGGATTCTTGGCTTTTTTCCACATAAATTCTAGACGTAGCGATCTTTTTCCACATGTAAGTTTTTGCATTTGGGTTAATATTCCGTAAAGGACTCTACGACTTCGTTGTGGCTAATAATGCTCTGGCATTAGATGAAAGAAGGGTTCGAGTACTACGTATGAGTAGAAAACTATATGCACAAAATTAAATTTTTCAAAAGTTTTCAAGGATTATGGTCAAATATGAAAAATTTGAAAACTTAGGGTGCTTTTTGTAGTTTAAAAAGTCAAGTTTGGTCACTTTTGGTTTCGGAAAATATTTACCCAAACTTGGATGGATCTCAAAATATTTACCCAAAATTGTCAGGTCAGAAAAATATTAGTCTATACCTCGATGGACCGTGATGTAATTTACCCAAACCAAAATAGTAGCTAACTTACAAGCTTTAGTATATTCAGAGCCTATTCTAGCAAAACAGTCAGCAACAATGTAATTTTACATCCTAAAAAGTTCACATAAGAATCAACTACTTAAGTTACAAACCATGTCCATGTCAAGTCTTAAACAATAGCAAATGAAGTTCAAATTGTTTGAAATTCTTAAGAGCATAACCAACAAGTCAACAACCAACAAGTCCATAAAAAAGACCATAAAGCCTAATTCTCCAAAGTAGATTTCTGTGCAACTCCACTGCCAGTCTCACTTTTGGATGCAAGATAGCTTCCTTCGTCATCCTATAGGTTCATGTTCATCATATCCCCAAACAAATAATCCAAATTTTGTTGAACCGGCATGAATACTAATGCAATTGAGAAAAAGAAAGCCAAAAGAGCTTAAAAAAACAAAATTAGTTAAATAATTACAACTAACAAACCAAACTTACAAAATCAGAAGATTTACAATAAAAAGAGAGGGACAAAAAACACCTTGTTGCCCATATAGCCAATCCCTTAGGCAAATCACAACTGTTTCTGGCCAGTGAGAAGCGATATGCATCAAGCACTCTCCTCAGGTCACCAAATGCATATTTAGATGACAAAGTAGATAGAGGAATGCCTAAAACATCTCTTGCCATTTGGGAAAGTATGGGGAATCGAGACTTATTCTCTTTCCAAAAGTCAAGAACGTCGCAACTCTCAACACAAGGCAATTTGTTCTCGTCCAAATACTACTCCAATTCAGATTTAACCACAATTTTAGACACATCATTTGAATATTGATCAAAATCCTGAAATATAACAATAAGTTTCACAAAAAAAAGTGATAACAAATAAAACTAATTCAAAAAAATCAATAACTTAATTTTTTTTTCCAAAAATATACCTCCATCAATGGGTTGTAAACTGCTTCCACATTAGAGGCTTCGCCAACACTTGAAGCCAGGTTGGTGACTGAAGAAGACCCCCTTGTAGCCTTGGAATAACTTGTCTTTCAACAAAGACAATTCAATGACATGATTGGCCCCATAAATCTTCTTAAAAGCCCACTCAGGAAATTGAAACTTATACTGAGGATCTAAAATAACGGCAATAGCCACTATAGTGCTAAATTCAGCCTAAAATTTTTCAAAATTAGCATAATCCTAGTTGACATGCTCTTCATAAAACCATCTCCCTTTTCCATCTCCTCTTTCAACAATATTCTCACTCTCACAACATTAGCAAACTAGAGGTTTGAAGTAGGATACTTTGACCCAGAAAATGCACATGTAACTTCCCAAAAAAAACTCTCAAGAAACCACAAAGTTTCTTAAGCCTAGACCATTCATCACGCCTTGGGCAATGAACAAAGTTCTCATCAACCACCTCTAAATGATTAAACACTTTCTTATCATGGAGAGCATTTTCAAGCATGAGAAATATAGAATTCCATCTAGTTGGGACATCCTGAAACAAACCTTTAGTATAAGCAAGATCACACATTCTCACTGACTCAAGAAATCTTTGCTTTCTAGCTTGAGAACCCTTACAATACTTAACACACTCTCTCATTTTATAAACAACTTCATCCACATTTTTCAAACCCTCCTTAACAATCAAATCAGAATATGAGCACAATGAACATGAAAATAATCACCATCACACAAAAGTCTAAGCTAACTTTTTAACGTATCAACGCAAACATCATTTGATGAAGCACTATCAACAATCAAACACATCACTTTCTTGTCAATACTCCAATCATTTAACAATAGAAGAATTTTTTCAGCTATAGAAACACCTTTATGGGGAGAGGGCAATAAGGAGAAGTTCAAGATTCTCTTACGCGAAGTCCAACTATGATCAATGTAATGAACAGTAAGTGAAATAAACCTATAAGTATTAACGGAAGTCTAACAATTAGATGTAAAGGAGACCCTACTAGAAAAAAATTGAAAATACGGTTTCAACCTTTCCTTCTCATTTGAAAATAACTTAAGCACATAAGTCTTAGTTGTTCTCTTTGAAGACACTTTAACATTACGGTTCAAGTAAGAAAATAAGTTCTTCACACCTTCATATTCACAAAATTGAAGAGGTAAATCATGTTTAACAATACAAGCAGCCATCAATTTACGAAATTCCTCAGGATCAAAATTAGGATGCCTATGCCCCAAAGAACCAGGTCTACTATCCAACAGAAATTGACCAGTATCTCTAAAGTTCCTTTTCTTACAAATTTCTAAATGCCTTCTCAAATCTCCTGTCCCATTTTTGCTTTCCCCAGGTTAAGCTTGCCCACATTTCTTACACTTACAGAACAAATTACCATCATCATCAGGTTCAAGAAATTAATAATGTTCATAAACAGTGGATGTTAGTTTTCTTTGACAGTTAGGAGGCTTTCCATCAAATACTAGCTTATACACACTAGTATGAACAATAGTAGTCTTCCTTGCTTTCCTACTATCAATCTCAGCCACCTCTGATTCCCCATTTGAGTCCACATCAATGGGCACAGATTCATCCTCCATTGTATTCATCTCTGAGATCAGTACAATTTGTATTAGAAACACAAACAAATTAATGATTCAAGAATAAAGAAATGAAGCCAAAAAGAAGGATGAACTTTAAGTATACCTCACTGGAATGAAATATAACTCACCCAAATATCAGAATACTTGCCAGAAAATATTGACAATAAAAGAGAGAAAAAGGGTTATGCTTTGCATATATCTAAAGTTTGGCGACCTACGACTTGGACCATATTCTTCAATTCTTACTTTTTATTTAAGGCACAACCACGCCATATGAAAAAAAGAAAAAATGTCTTCTAAAAAACAATCAGCTTCATACAAGAACCAAGGATTTGTCCAGACTTTCATGAATTTTACAAATTACGCACCAATATAAACATATTGAAGTATTCTTTATACACAGGAAGAAAGTATCAGTTCCTAAATAAGAAATCTTATACCACGATTCATACTAACAATCAGTCATCCATCCTTCCTAGATAAATCAATTTCGGAACCCCCAAAAACAAATCAAAGATCATAAACTCATAATCAACAGAGAACCTGAGAATAATAAAAACTACCCCCCAATATATACTTCGCCGAAATGAAGAAGAGGAAAGATGAACATGTATCTTGCCGGAATGGCGTGATCTTCACTGGAAATTACTGATAATTAAACGTAAGAGTAGGGTTAGTTTAGATCTAGTTCAAATCCTCAAAAATAACTCAAAAAATGGTAGACATATGAGAATAAGAGAGAACAGAAGGAGATCTAAAGCTTACTCACTGAAAATCAACCACCATCGCCAGATCTGTGTACCCAGAACAAACTAAAAATTAAAGAGAATCAAGTTAGGCTTAGGTATAGTTCATGGCGCCCCAAAAAAAACACTCAAACATCCGTAAATATTACAGATGAAGAGCCAAAAAAAAGATAAGAATACTCCCTGAAAATCGTGATTGTCAAGGGCATGGTGTGGCATGTGGGTCGTGCTTGGCAATGGCCGAAGAAACACAGAGAGAGGAGAAGTGTTGAAATGGAGTGTGAGGCTAAGTTCGAGGGAAGATTGACAAGGCAAAGGGGCGAGTGTCGAAGTGGAGAAGAACCCGAGAAGCTTCTAGACTGAGGGAGAGTAGAGACTAGGAGAATGAGAGAGTGAGAATGGAGAAGTGAGGACTAAGGGAGTGTGGGTTATGTTTAGGGTTTCAATGATAACAGATTATATATTGGCAGGGTTGGGCATTCCGTAATAGGGTTTTCACTTTTCAGTAAAGATATCATATACATATATATGCACCTTTTCTTTTCTTTTTTTAAAGCTTAGCATGCCTTGAAATTTTGAACCTCACCCCCCTCCCCCGTGCAAACCCAAAGCCCGATTTTTAATTCCCACCAAAAATATAAACGATGAACGGTAAATAAATAGTAAACGGGTTGACTATTTGGCCCGTTCAATTAAACGGGTTAAATAGGTATTTTTCGTGTCTAGTTTCTGAATCTGAACTTAACCCAATTAATTAAACGGGTTTACAGTGCTAACCCATTTAACTAAACGGGTTCAAACTTCATACCCAAATCCGTTTAACTTTGTGTCGAGTCCGAGTCAATAATCATGTTGGATCAGCTTTTTCTAGCCCTAAATCCAAGTAATGAACAACACATCCAATTATAGTTGACAAGTGAATTAAACAATCGGAATTAATATAACTATATAATCAATTAAAGGTTAAACTATTGAAAATTTGGCAAATGATAGCAAAAATTAAAATTAGAAACTTAGTGGATTTAGGGTTTGTACCTTCAAACGTAGCTTTGGTGCTGGTGGTGGTGGTAGGGCAAGTGGGAGAAGGAATGGCCATGGACGAACAGGCACAGAGCTGGGGAGAGGGGGCTTCTGTGGTCTTTCTATGTTGAGGGGTGAGATTGAGAGTTTGGAGTCAACTATTGGGGTCGACTAGCCTAATTCGAAAACTTGGGGCAAAAATTTTTTGGAAAAAAAAAAAACTTTTGGGTGAAAGACTAAGGGACAAGATTTGAACAACTACAACATACATCGCCACACAACCAAGATTTAATTTGTCCTACCCCAACCACTATGCTACGCCCTTTCACATGCTTTTGTTGTAGTTAAAATATTACAATAATAATAATTTTTATTTTTGATAACCACTACATTTTTTTTGAAGCGGGGTCGCTTGACTCACGTGACAACACTATAGCTCTGCCCCTGGAATATCTATTTTGGGTCATCTTGAAAAAGACCTTTAGGTTTGGAATTTTGACCTATCAATATTTTTCCTCTAAATACAAAGAATTAAAGGGACAAATTCGACGTTGTGTGGTATTGTAATAATCGGGGTTTTCAACCTTAGGTTAATCGTTTAAGTTACTATTTTTATTAACTTATTTGATTGAGTTAGCTATATTAGACTAATTTTTACATGATAATTGAGTGTAATAATTATGTGATTAATTTTCATTAATTTTTCTTGGTTAGTTACGTGATTTCATGAAATTAGTGAACTTGTTAGAAATTACCCAAGTTGTAATAATGCAAAATTAGCCAATTGTACGAAAGCATGTGGGGTCAATATTAGTAGAATAAGATGATTTAGGATAGGACTCGGTTTAATAAGTGAGCCTAAACAACAAAACTAGAGAAAAAGAGGTGATGGGGACCATCCAAGTCAACCCTCCATAGCACCTACCAATACTCCATCCACTGTTTTGGAGGCCAAGAAGGTCAAAGAAGTGCACACTTTGGTCAGAAATCACTTGTGCAAGGAAGAGGAAGAAGTGCCCAGTTCATGCCGTTTCTGGCCCGGTTTTGTTTCACTGTTGGAGCAAAATTTTGAGGGGGAAATTTCCTTCACACCCCACCCCCTTAAAGCTTAGGATCTAAGATTTCCAACAAGTACTTGTGCAGGTCATTTGGAGCCCATTTGGTCGGTCAACCAAGGCAAAACCCGAAGGTGATACACTGCAGGGCAAAATCCAGCACTGTCCGAATGTAAGGCCTGGTTGGTTAACCTATTGAACTCCAAATTTTGTCAAACTTTAGGGCATGAAAATACATCTAAATATTTATCAAATCATGGCCCTAAAGTTGAGTGGAAGGACCAGCTTGTGCTTCTTTTATCCAGCCAAAGAAGGAAGAAAAACCTTGTGATCGGGTAAAAGCTTGAACCGACTGCAACCTTAGGTTTTGAGTGTACGCTTGCATTTATTGTTGTTTCAAGCCTCCAAGCTGATGTACTAAGGTATTTTAGATGCTTGACACCTCAACCTTGAGATTAATTAAGCTAGTGAGGTG
>JACYFF010021141.1:0-16993 GCA_017589665.1 Selenicereus undatus | reverse complement strand
CTTGAGATTTTCATATACTGCATGCAGAGAATCCAAGCACTGAGTCAAACATTCAGAAGAGGAGAACCCTTCAGGGCTATGCACATCTTCCCTGCCTAGAGAAGCTGGATGGGTTTCAGGTCTGTCAACCAATCCTTCAGTTGAGATTACACCAAAGAAGTTACGATCGCGATAACTCTTGTGAAATTTGCTGTTAATAAGAAAGTTCCAGGATGACTGAGATACAAGTGAATCCTGATGCAGAGCTGATGTAGGCTTTATAAACAGTTGAGTTATCACACATTTAAACAGCTCCCACTCAGAGTCGACATTTGGATCCGCATTTGGCAAATACGTAGAGTCACCATATGCCCAAAGAAGTTGAAGAAAATAATTGTAGAAGGGGGAGCTTAGACCCTCAGCCATTGCAGTTGTACAATCATTAGCCAAGGAACATGAAGGGCTTCTTTGCAATGCACATCTAAGCATCTGAGAAAGTTCAATATAGCAACTGAGCATACAAAAATTATTACTGTGAAGATTTTTAAAATGTAGTGTGAATTGATGGGGGCAACAAGGCTAAAAACTGCAATAAGGCTAAACACTGCACCATCATAGTAGATACCTTCGCAACTCGCAACATGCAGCTGTCAGTTCAGATGAATGCAACTGTTTTGAGCTCCCAAGTAGTATAACCATGATTCACCAAAATCCGGGACTACTTAATAAAAGATACAAGTCTTACCAAATTCATTGGTGCCCCCTCCCTCCACCCAAGGTAAAAGAAAAAAGAAAAGATAAGAGAAACAATATCAAAACCAACACCAACACCATTTAATGCAGTGGATTCCGCAAAGCAGCATCTGGGAATATCCAGGTGGACACAAACTTATCCCTACAACCAGAAACACAGTGTCCACTAGAGATGAGAAACGGGTCGGTTCGAGCCGACCCATTTAATAAACGGATCAATTTCGTGTCACCTTGAAAATAATTTAGATTTACTTAAAATTAAAAAATAACATGTTTTCACGCTAAACAGTCAAATCATATCAATTTCGGGTTGAAATTGGTTCATTTTGTGTTACGTATGTGTTTTTCTCAATAACTACCGGTTAGGTTTAGGTCGTGTCGTCGTATCGGGTCAGGCTTTCCCAGCTCTAGCGTCCACGCAGCCTATGAAGAACATGTTAACATTTGAAAAGATGAAATAAGATACTTCGAAATCAGTGACAATTCTGTCAAAAAGAAGCTACATTGCTTTATGATCCAAAGAAAAAAGAAAATCTTTGTTTGGCTTTTTCAATCGAAGCCTACTTTTTTTTTCAATCAAAAGCCTTCTATCTCTGTACAGCTTCAATGTATATCAACAGAAATAACACTAATTGATCACCACAAAGAGATGCTCACAAAGCATCAAAAGGCCAAGTACTCGACACCATAGGCAAAAAGTCATTAGAGGCCCAAAGCATATCTTACCTTCCACCGCTATTATTAATAAACCAGCAAACAACAGCTATAACAAATAATTTACAGTGTTACATAAACGAAAACAGAACAACGTTTCTTGATTCCTCACTCTCCCACAATGTAAGCCCCAGCAAAAGGCCCAAGATGCCTATATGATACGGTGTACTATACCCAAGATGCCTATATGATACGGTGTACTATACCCAACATTTCCTATCCAAAAAAAAAGTACCATACCCAAGATGCCTTTCTTATGCCACTAGCATTACGTCTTCTGATCAGTTTTACACTACCTACATCAAGAAAGCAGCTAACAACCTCATACTAAACTGCTAGCTAAAAACCATGGATTCAAAATGTGGCCGTTCTGCAATGAAACAGACGCATTGAGAAGGTTCTGAAGATGAGGGAACCATGTTTTCACCCCACGATAACCGTGGTAGCAACTTCGCAATAGCGCAACCAAAACCACATTTGAATGCTTGCTCAAAACCAGCGAGTCCCCTAAGGAGCTCGAGGTCCAGAATTTACGTCGTTCCCACAGGCAAAATGATACAAATATAGCTCTGGAAAATGAATATCTAGAAAAACAACTTCTACGTACCTGTCCATTGCTTAAGGTTACATTTATCCGCACTCCAACAGCATCGGCCAATCCCATTACTTTCACTTTATGAAGGGATCTGCTCTCTGGAGCTGGGGTATTTTCTTCAAGCTGTTTGCATATCAAAGAAGGAAGCACATATTTACAAAGACACTGCTTCCCTGACTGCCACAGCAAAAATAATAAGATGTCATTCCGGAAGCAAAGCCTGAATAGCAGAGATTTACCAGGCCATAGGAACAAAGAAAGAAAGTAAAGAAACCTTACAATCTATTACGGGTGGGGAAAAAATTAAGAACAGCATATTTGTGAGTTGTGAAGACTGATTCAAAGAACGTAACTTATTAGTTAAAAGCAGAAAGCAACACACAGAGATTGCACAGCAAAGGGAAGATATAAAGTTTAAATGATTGTAAGCTTGAAGAGTCTTTACTTTTATGAGATGGAAGCAAAGGAGAATCTTCTAGACGTAGACAGAAAGATATCACAATGTTCAAGCTCTTCTTCCATCTCTTCCCCTTCGTCACAATCTTCCTCACTTAATATCACATTACATTGCACAAAGCCTACTTTGGCCCTACTTTTCTTTACTTCGTGCCCATCACCTATGATTCAGGGCATTCCTTTTCACGTTATTCATGTTTTGTAACAGCTATATTACAATTTTTCTTCATGAAGAAAAGCCAGAGTTGAACTCACACACTAGCCACTACTTTATATGTAAAGACACACTGAATGTACAAGACCTAGATAACAAAATACTATGATCTTACCAGATAAAACTTACAAACCAAGCTCCTGGAACTTAATCAGTGTTGCTTAAAATATACAGCCTAGCAGAAGTATATTCCATAGACAACACACAGGATCCTATAACTTGGTATAAATGGCAACAAGTCAATGAGACAATGACAATGTCATGGTCCCTCAGACTAGTCTACACCAGTGGACCAGAGGCAGAAGAGAGCTCCACCAGCAACTATGTTCAATACCAGTGATAGCTCCAAGGTGCAGCATCAAAAGAAAATACTACCTTAAAACTCCAAATCAAAAACCCACGACTAGCACACAAATTTTAATTCTGCAAAGCAAATGGGGGAAGGCATGAAGGAGGGACAAATGCATGCCAAGAGAACTATCGCAAAAACTATGCATGTTACAAATGGAGCACATAGACTACTAACTGAAAATCCATTGATGCCATCACATGCAAATTACAAATAAGGCACGTAAACTACTAATTGAAAATCCATTGATGCCAATGCCATTATGCATGTGGATAGCATAAAAAAAATACAGATCAGTAATCAATTCAATATGATTAAAGAGAGTCCTAGCCAATGCTTTGCAACTTACATAAAGAAAAACGGTGTTCTCTGAATCCAGAACAAGAATGTCTGCAAATGGCAGTAGCCCAACCTTTGCTCTGAAGAGACTAATGGTCAAACATATAAGCAAATGAAAAATAAAAAACAAAAAACTAACAGACAAAATTCAGGCAGCAGACAACCTTGGGCGGGTGACAGCAACAGCTTCAGCTGCAATTGCTGATATGCTCCAACTCATGTCTGGTTTGACATCAAGGAGTATGTCATCATTATTCTCAACCGTTTGAAGCCTTATCAACAACAATCTTTTTTGTTCTTGGAGAAGGAAACAAATAACAGGTGCTGCATCGTCATCAGTGGCCAAAAGGACCTAACAATGACAAAACCATGTGAGCAAGATAAACATGGCAAGATACTTTTTTTGCTTACTTTCTTTACACATAAAAGATAAATTCTCTACCAGAGAAGAACTTAGAAAGAAAACGAAACCTCTTCGTGCCAAAACAGAAGTAAAACAACTAAATCAACAGGCCTTCAAGCTCAACTGAATAAACAGCTTACAGAACTCCTGATGACAATACTAGCAATACCCAAAATGTCAGTTCTTTCTAACCATGCAGGGGGATCGTTAGGATCTCAAAAGCATGAGACTTCCATTCGATCCAAACTACATCAAACAACTAACAACAGACATCTTCAATATTAACTTCTACCTCGCTGCTCTCAACCCAGCAAATGTCAATGCAAATCTCGTAGAGAAAATTCCAGTAACATTGACAGTAGGGGCAAATACAACAGTGAATAAAGTCATACAGTTCCTTATGTTTGCAGACAAAATTAAAAATAGAAAACACGTGCCTAAGTTCAGTATTTCACTTGCTGATGGTCAAGGTGTTTTTCCTGCTATGTTAAGTACCTTGTAAGGAACCTTTTTAAATAAATTCTTCCTTCCAGATAAAACAGAGAATCTAATGAGAAGAATGTAGCAGGCGGTTACAAATGCAGTTACACTAAACACTAACAGAATAAGGTCCTCCCTCATTACCAGTAGGTTCGTTTCAAAGGGAATTCCAAGGAAATGCACAAGCAAAAATGCAGCATTTTAGACTACAAGTTTGAATAGGAGACGGTGAAAGGTAACCCAACAATAAGAATAAGGGAAGGGAAAGCATACTTCCTAGTCTTCCTACCCAAGCTATTTCCAAAAAATAAACTCTACCTGTTAAGTATATGATACATCATATCTAACACATGGAAAGAGTATGTCTGTAAAAATGGGTCTTCAAGGAGACAAGGACTAGCACAAGACGATGCATAATATTAGCTTGGGATTCTGTTTGAAAGTTGCCAAAACCGTAGGACTTCTGCAATGGCAATACATTAAATACCACAATATAGCATCCAACATACCACAATATAGCATCCAACAAAATTGTTCTCGCTAGCATCCCATGGCCGCAAAACAGAGTATCTCACTAAAGGGGGAAGAGTGGTTCTTATCAAAAGTGTTCTCTCTAGTATCCCAACCTACTTTATTTCGCTCTTTCCCATTTCCAGTTCAGCGGCAAACAAGTTGGACACCATTCAAAGGAGGCTCTTGGTGATTATTTTTAGTACCACTTGGGGAATAGAAACATTGTTAAGTAACCTTTTTCCTAAAGTTGGCTTAGGCACAAAGACCTGATCATCTTCAATGAGGCCCTCCTTGACAAATAGTTGCGGAGGTTTGTGAATCAGAAAGACAAGCTTTAGAGGTTGGTGGTCAGTGCCAAATACGAAGCAAAGTGCTCAGATTGGATCGCAAGTAAGCAGAGTGGCACACTGGCACTTATGGCATAAGTCTTCGGAAGTTTATTACAAGATCATTTCTTCTCTCAGATTGGATGTGGCTGATGGTTCCTCGACCTTTACTTGGCATAGGAGAAGGTGTGATGACGTTCGTTTGAGGGATCACTTCCATTAATTCTTGGCTCTTACAGCACACAAGGATGCTCCTATCACACAGACATAAACATAGAAGGAATGCTTTGAATTCTAGAGCCAAAGGGGCCAAATTATGGAATCATAAGACATTTGCACCAGCAAAGTTGCAACTAAGGCCACCAAACTAACGAAGCATTTCTCTTCCCAACAACTTCAAGCAATAATTATCACTAATGGATTAGAGGGATGATGTTCAAAAGATGATAATACATCATGGAATCTTTTCAAGTCATTTTGCAATTTTTGAACCTCCTTGAAGTAGGGAACTTCTCTCAATCACCATATCACAACTGTCCCTTCTCATTGATTCGTCATATGGAGGAAACACCAAAGCAGACAAGACCCAATTTTGTTCAGCATGGAAGGACAACCAGCAAAGTGTCCCCAGTTTTTAAATTAACATCAATCGATTATAGAGTACAGCACCCTACATTGATCAATAGAACTAAAATAGGTTGAAAGACTGAGAAAAAAGTAATCCCCTTTCTTGATATTGTTACAACATGGGAGGAATAAAATCATTTCTTCAGTGAGTCAGTTTAAAAGGGAAGTATACGCACATGATTAAAGGCAACTAAAACCAATAAACATTCCTTAATTCACAAACTTCGAAGTTTTTTTTAAAAAAAAAAGTTGGTGGAAGCTCCAGCCCACTTACTACAACACGAAAGAGAAAGGGGAGAATAGGTCAGCATAACTAAGCATTCTAGAATAAGGGCCATCCTTTTCAGGTCATAAACTAACAAACCATAAATCACCCTTCCGGAAAGGCTGACATTGTACTCTTTGGCTAAAAGACGCAGGGACTACCAAGGACATACTTAGGGCAGTCTCCCATAGCCACTACATCGACTTGAAGCCAGATGTTTTAGTTGGTTGAAAGACATGAGCTCAAGCAAGTCAAACAAAATTTGACAAAGTAGAAGAATAGAAAATCAACTGTCAATTGCCAAATTTATATATGTAAGAGCTAAAATGCACAAAGGTATTATGCATGGTTACAAAGCAGCTGAAAGCAAAAGGGTTTACAGCTTTCCGAAAGATAGTGGGTTGTATGGACTACAGAAAGAAAGGATGAATTAGAGAATTGGTACCTTAGAAGCAGCCATATGCGAACCTTTTGCCTGCCAGATTCTCCGAAAAGAGAAACGCCTTGGGAAATTTTCAATGTTCAAAACATGATTGCTAGAAATTCTCTCCTCGCCTGGACAAGGACTGACATTTTCTGCGATCCAAAGAGAGTGTAGCATCTTTTCTGTATGCACAATAGGAATTAAACATCAACGCCAAGGTTTTCACTTCAACTTTATTGATCTGAAATAAATTGCAGATCAAATGAAAGATTTAATGCAAGAACCTCTGTTATACGAGGCAATTAGGGGGATGCGATCACTGGTCCAGATTGTTCTCTCATCAAAATCTTGAATGATCTTCAATTTGCCTTTTTCATCAATATAAATTGGCTGAGAAATATAATGGGTGGAAACCAGTGAGCTAATTTTGGCATGAGGACCAAGGTAGAATACTAACTAAAGCAGAAATTGCCAACTTTTTTTGCACCTGGGGTTCATCCAGCGGATCAGTCAATATTAGATGAGAGGAGATTGACGCTAGATTCCGCATCACACCATGATCACATGACGAGAAATCAGATCTCTGTAAGGAACTATGCCGGGCTTCTCTTTTAGAAAGTGATATATCTCTAGCACATAAAAATGAGCCAGAAGAAGAGAGAGGCCCATAAGTAGGAGGGTTCCTGTCTGCTGCCTGTTGCACAAGCAACCCAAATGGAAGCGGCCATATTGAAGTAACTACACCCGGAAGTGGGATCGATGTTAGCTCACCTGCAAATCAAATCATATATCACGTAAATTTCTATGTACCAAAGAATCTGCATGGAAGTACTCCCTTGTACAATTTTAGACCCCCATTCTCCTCTTTATCTTATTCAGGGCAATCAAATGTAAATTCCAGAGTCCGTACAGATAATCTCTACTCAGAAGTCAAAGATGCATGATTATTTTAGCTCAATCAATTAGTAAGTAAATTATATAAAGAAACACAGTTCTTAATTCAATTAGCACCAATCAGCACCAACCTAATACAACTATGTCCAACCCAAAAAGAGTGGGAGCCAGATGTACGCAATTCTTAACCCTGGATTGTAGAGACATAGTTTTCTCTGCCTCCTAGGTTTAAAGGTATTATCTGCTCACTAATCCGTAGCAAAGGAAGAAAGGACAACACAGTAACTAACTTCAGCTGTCTATGTAACTTAATCATATACAGCCATTAATTGCACCACAGTGACTCCTTCGGTTCTCTAGAAAGAGCATAATCACGACAAATAGTCACATGATCGCTTTCTCAGATTAATTCTACTGTTGTAGATAACACAGAAGTGACTGGGTACACGGTAAGATCAGTTTCGAAGCAAATACCTGCTATGTTGAAGATTACCAAAGAATCAACTTGTAATACACAGAGTAAAGCTTCAGATGTACAAGCCATACGACACCAGCACGCCTGAGAATGGTTTGAATATCAATCAGAACCAAAAACCACCTTTGTACAAAAATGAGGTGCAAGAAGAGGATGTAAAGAGTGTGGCTGATGACATTCCAGAAGCGAGTGAAAGAAAGTTATCTAATTCCCATGTAACAATAATAGATGATCATTATTTTCAGAAAGTGCAAAGTAAATTCATGGAGCAACTCCAAATTCACTTAAAGATGAGGATGTTGCACAGATCACCTAACACAGAAATCAAATGGTTCAGAAAACACAATAGAAAGCAAAAAAGATGCTCAAAAGCAATTACACCGAAAACATACCCAACCAGGAGGAGGCGACCCAAGGGAAAGATTTTAATGGATCAATTTGACTATGAGAACCTTAGGGTCACTCAATATCTAGCTTCATATCTTTTTTGTTCCAAAGGTGTTGGTCTCCATCAAGTATATGCACAATTAAATGCACTGAGGGAAGTGCCATTTTGGTTGATAAAAAGCAGACTATTTCAGCAGCTCTAAAGACTAGTGTCGTTAAGTTTGTAGATAGTTACATTTTTTTGTTGATAGTTACTCATTGGAAAAGCTTTTGAAGTTGCCTGATCCTTTATTTCACTCTACAACAACAGCAGTATGCTACGCGATTTCCGCATTAGAGTGACTTTGTGTTGTCGCGACTGAAATTGCATTTTGAATCCTAGCTTTGAGCTTCCAAAGCATTATATGGTTTTCCATATGTTTCCTCCATGGGAATGACAGGAACTTCTGGTGCCCTTGAACCAAAGGACATTATCCATCATCCCAAACGGGAGGTGTGGGCAAAATGCTCACTTTAAATTGAAAAGAGATCATCCACGGAAAGTTTTGTTTTTTCCCCTCAATCACTTTACATACAATACCACTTGGCACTACCCCCCCCCCCCGCGCGGGAGGGCATTCATCACAGCTTCACTCTCAGTTCTAAAAGGCGCAAGGCGCATAGGGTCCCAAAGCACAAGGCGCATTTCTATGCAAAAGTTTTTCAAAAGACTTTCACATTTCACAAAGCATATTTTGCAGGAACAAGTTAGATAAATGCATTAAAAAAGTGATTAGACGTCAATATAAACTACAAATACCGCAAATAATATCAAGATGTATCACACTAACTTTGACCCCAGAAAAAGGCAAAGATAGCTTGTAGAAAAATATCTAAACTCTAGAAGAACTAAAATGCAACAAAAAAGTGCATGAAAGGAGGGGAGTCCTCCACACTAATTTGTAATGCAAAATCGACATAATCAAGCAAGAGTGTTTGGTGTAACATTTGTTTGCCAAGCATTAACCACAAGTCCAAAAAACCTGAAATAGCATTCAGTAAGACACCAATGAAGAATGCCAACCAGAAAGATAATCTAGGAAGAAACCGGACCATATTGGCCTCAGTCATCAATAGGAAGGACATCTGAAAGCAATCAACCAACACATAGAGCCATTTAAAGAACCTAACTCATATTTTTCGATGAGTAATCAAAAGGTTGTATTAATGCGACACCAAGGGGGTTAACGCCCATATACAAAATGGGCAAGTACAAAAATCATCATACCCTCAAACTCTTATGCATAATTTTATCTACAAAATCCCCAAAGAGACACCTTTGTACCACAATTGAGCACTTGGCTCAAACTATACCACATTCCCCAAAAAAATAGAGCTTGAAATCTTGAAGGGATTAAGCTTTGCCCTCAAAAATCCGTCATTTCCTCTCTTTCCAAGTACACCACCAATAGCCCAAACTTAGTGAGGGAGAAATTTAGAAGATTTCCCTTTCTTTGATGAGTAACGATTTTCCCATAATTGCAACATTTTTTTGAAATTAGCAAAATGTCAATCAAAATCGCACTTGAAATTTGAAAGGTCATCAAATTTCAAACTTAACTACTAGTGCAATATCAACAAATTTGAAAAAAATAGACACACGTATAGGGATTTGAAAATCAATGTTTATTTTATATGTAGTAGGAAAATAGGAATGAGCAAAATAGAAAAGAACACTGATGATTTTGCACGTGAACCAAAAAACCGTAAAATATTATGTCTATTAAGGCAATAAAGTCATATACGTCCAATCAGGAGAAGATTGAGTAAAAGCTAGACAGATGGACTCACAAAAATGAACGAACTAGTGCATAGTGGCCAGCCAATGGTCTAGATAAAACTCAGCTCATAAGTTTGGCCATAAACACACTGAACAAGTTAGATAAACCTTGAAACAATTATCCATCGAGTGAACACAAACCTCTTTTTTCAAATCCTATAGGGTAGTAAAAAAAAATACTCTTTCGTTAGTAGGTTTTGTCTATCTGGATTAGGTAGAGCACACCAAAACAAGTTGCCTTACCCATTCAAGTTATTCTACTTATTTTGTCAACAATACTAGATGCGATTGGTTTCACACTGAATTTTACAGGAATCAATTTATTAATGTGTTTTTATGAGTTCAGTCACAAAAATACAATTCATTTGGATGATAAGTCTAAAATTTACTAGGAGGTGAACTTAGTACACCCTAATTTTTGCCTCCAAAGTCCAAAATGCCTTTCAATACACTAAATTACAATATTAATACTTTCAGTTAAACGAATGAAATTCATTGATTTTTATTGACTTGTTGATACATATTAAGTGTTGCTTAGGCGTTGCTTAATATTTTCCCACTCCGCATACAAATACATGCCCTGGAGTCATATGTAAGAAAGGTAGGGGCCAGAAAATCAGCATAACCCCTACATTACCCTGAATTACATATTAATTGTTCCATTACACCCAAGATTATAACCTTCTCAACTTCTTATGATTAAAAAATAAATAAACAAATAAAAAGAAGTAGATAATAGTTTTGCAAGGCATTTTGCTATAGTCCTCACATTACAAGTTGAAAAATTGCTGCAAAGTGACTTCTCGCATGTGCGGAAAGAGACAAGTGTTTTTTAACATTTGCCCATCCTAAATAAAGACAAGATAGGCTGGGTCTGCAACCTGATATACATTTTGCCCATTGTACTTGTGCGGGACACAACATGGCCCAAGTACAACATAAAACATGTGGTGGAAATGTGCCAATGCTCTATAGCAGTGCGGATAAAAATAAATAAATAGATGGAACGTTGGACACAAATAATATAAACTTTAGGGTGGTGCCCAAAAATAATATGAACTTTTTTGCTGGCCAACACCGGTACCAACTTTGATCTCATCTACTTTTAACATAACATAACATGGGGATAAGACCTTGGCTCTTCAAGATTTCAAGCTCTATTTTTTGAAGTTGGTGTATAGTTGGTGTATGAGGTTCTGTGACAAAGAGTTAAATTTTTTGGATTTTATTGATTGTATATTGGATGAGAGTTCAAGGAGCTAATGCGCTTGTATTACCCCTTTTGTACATGGGTGACATCCCCTTGGTGTCCTTTTAATATACTTCTATGTTTACTTACCAAAAAAAAAAAAAAAACATAACATGGTGGTGACTCGATAGAGCATCAATGTGGATGGGTCTTTTACATATGCCAATGGTGTATTAAAGCGATTTGCTTGACTTTCAGACCTTATGAGTTATGTTTAGACCTGATAAACGGGTTGGGGCCCCGCCTAAACCGCCCCGACCCTCAAACATACAGGTTAGGGTCGACTTTTTTGTCTCTAACCCGCCTCGGCCCTCAAATTGAGGTTACCTTACTATGATGAGGTTCGGGCTTGGGTAGAGGTTTTAACCCTATGACCTGAACCCAAACCCGACCCTCTGACTCTCACTTTTAAAAAAAATTAAAATTTAAAATTAAAACAAGATCTTTTGAGTTTCATTTGTTCAAAACCTTTTGGGTTTCTAATTTCTCGCCTCCTCTTAGCCTCCCCCTTCATTCATCTCTCCAAATCTCACTGGCTCGTAACCTTTTAACGCTCCCTCTCTGATGTTTAAAGTAGTCATTTTAGTGAACTAATCATTTTAATCACAAAATTACGCATTGGAATATTTGTAATTGCGATACATTTTATTATATTATCGTTTTGCCATTTGTTTTGTAGAATGTTTGATGTCAAACTTCATAACATAAAAGACACTTAGTGAAAAACCTCACTTTCTGTATAGGGAAAGTTTGAGCGTCGGGTCTCCGACGACCCAAAGGTACCCGCAGGGTCAGGGTTAAAGTCAAGGATATGCCGACTCGTATGAGGGTCGGCTAAGGTTAGGATTGAGAAAACCCTATCTATCAACCCTCATGACCCGGCCCTCAATTTGATCAGATCTACTTATGTGAGTTATGTCTACCTGAAAAACAAAAATGCGGTATGTTAAAAAGTAAATGGGGTCAAAATTGGTATTGCTAGTCGCCTACAAAAAAGTTCATATTATTTTTTGCCACCAATCCAAAAGTTCATGTTATGTGCACCCAATTTTCCTAAACAGATAGATTAAAGGACAGCAAAATTCCATGAACGCATACAGTTTTCCATTCTTTTAGTGTGACGGAGCTAGTGTTCCCATTGTCAATATAGGTACTCAGTTGTGTTTAAAAAAAGAGCACCCAGGATGTGCCTAAGCTCACAAAAGCCCAAAGCCCAACCCCTTGCACCTTGCTAGGGGTCAAGCCCATCTCATTCTTTAAGCCCACAGAAGCCCGCACTTTTCTACGCTTCAAACTACAGCTCAAAACAACCCAGGTTCGTGCTTTATGGAAAAAGATCATGGGATAGAGAGAAAAGGGAACACACGCAATGGAAAAACACAAATTCCTTTCGATTGACACTTACTTTTGCTATATTATTTAATTTTGGGTAGAAAGCGTTATCTAATTGCACACAATTTAGAAACTCTAATTTTTGGATGGAGGGTTTGACTATAGTTCAAGGCTTGCATAGTGTTCTAATAAAGATAGAGTTGACCAATCTTTTTCCATACTTTTCCAACAGCGGATCTACGCCGATCTCTCCCTCTCTCTAGATGGAAAATATGGTGACGCCAATAATATGCAAACAAGGATTAAAAAATACACTTCCCTTCTGTTCTAATATGCTGTCAAATATTATTTTCTTCCTCTTTGTTTTTTTCTCCCCTTCCTAAAATGCCTTCGGAAGTGATGGGCCAATATAAGATACTTAGTATGGTCTAAGGTGATGTCTAACCACTTGTTTAATGCTATTATCAAACTTATTTGTCAAAATATGGTTTGGAAATGGCTTTTAACATTTTTGAGTAAAAGGGCACCCTCTATCCAAAAAGGCTGCCCCTCGAGCCCTGTGTGCTTTTATGCCCCTCAAGCTTTTTTAATCTAAGGTACTAAGTTAAGATTCAAACAATACAAATTTTTCTTAAACAATGAATTTTGAATTGCATTTTCCGCATGAAAAATAAGAGCCCTATGATCCATATCTAAATTCAGGAGAAGATCCCTACATCCTGAATATCGTAATTTATGAGGCAAACACTTCGATACAGGCCCAAATCCAACACCCCAAACCCCGGATGCGTGTAACATAGGTAAGAGAAAGGTAGGAAAAGAAATTGTCACCTTGGGTATAGGGCGTTGAATACAATACGTTAATTAGTTTGAGACCCCGTTTGCCAATGAAATGAAATCTAGTGATAGTTTGAGTAACAAAAGAAAGATTTTCATCAACGGACATGTCTAGAGTTGAATTGCTTCAAAACCTTCCCTCTCGGCCTAAAAATGTTCGAAATTTATTTAAATTGTGCTTAGCTGTTAGGGATGGGCATTATTGAGCTTCGTCTAACTATTAAAAACTATTTTGCATTAAGGTACTAATGAGATACACGGGGATAGGCTATTTTCTTGAATATTTGACCTTTTGGATTAGTAGCTTGCAATAAGTGTATTGAATTAGTTGAGACAATTGGATTAGTAGCTTAATTTTCCTGAATATTTGACCTTTTATGTTTTTTATGAAGTATGCTTGATAGTTTCCTTTTTGCCTCGTATTTCTTCATGAAATATGGTAGCGGCGCCCATTTAGGTTTTTCCTTGCATTAGTTAGGGTATAGATTTGTCATAAAACAAATCAGCACTTCAAGAGCAATGAGTCACACACTATCACCCAAATCCAACACCCAAAGCTGGATGCATGTAGTAAATGTGACAAAAGAAAAGAAATTATCCCATGGAATAGTTTCACTAAAATTTGATAGTGAGTTTACATTCAATACATTAAGGGCAAAAGCCCCACTCACGTTATTGAATTAAAGGTTCTATCATGCTAAAACTACACCTGTGTAGGGATTCCTCCAAGCATACATGGCCCCAAGTCCGAATAAAAGCGGAAGTGTGCATTAGGAAGCCAGCAGGAAATATGAAACTCTATTAAAGTTTTGTTGCGTCTTCTACAGCTAATCCCTGGCGTGGGTAAGAAAAGGAGGGTTTCAACACAAAATTTCTTCAAAACTTCTAAAACTCTGAAAGTTAAACTGCTTAGATTAAAAGAGCTTAAGGCGCACAAAAGCGCAAAGAGTCCTGGCCCTGGCAAAGGAGTAGGCTTTTTGGACATTAAGCACACTTTTCCTCAAACATACCCAAAAAGCATTTCCAAACCATATTTTAACAGATATGTTACATGATAGTACTTGAACATAACAACAAACCATACTATCACATCTTATATTGTATTCATCATTTCTTAAAGGCGTTTTTTTTATTAGGATTTCTAAAGGCATTTTAGGAAGGAGATGGGAAAAAAAAAAAGAAGGAAACAATATTTGATAGTACATTAGGACATAAGATAAGTATATTCTTTAATCCTTCTTTCCATATTATTAGCGGCATGCCACCACCATATTTCCGATTTAGAAAGAGGGAGAGACCGATATAGATTGACCACAGGAAATGCATGAGGAAAGATTGGTCAACTCTATCTTTATTTGAATACTATACAAGCCTTTTACAAGCCTTCAATTACAGCTCAACCCGCCATCCAAAAATTAGGATTTCTAAATTAGGGTTCTTCAGTCTAGTCTATACTCAAAGTCATTGCATGCAATTAGATAAGGGTTTCTATCCAAACTTGAATAATATAGCCAATGTAAGTGTCAATCTAAAGGTACTTGTGTGTTGTCCATGGCATGTGTTCTCTTTTAACTCTTTCCCACGATCTTTTTCCATAAAGCGCAAACTTTGGTAGTTTTGAGCCTCGTTCTGAAGCGCAAAAAAGTGCGGGCTTCTGTGGGCTTAAAGAATGGGGTGGGCTTGAGCACTTGCAAGGCGCAAGGGGTAAGGCTTCCGGCTTTTGTGACCCTAGGCGTCCCCGGGGAGCGCTTTTTTAAACACAAGTTAAAGGAAATTCTAGTTGGGGTGAGAAGTTCCATTATGCCAAGAATCTTTCTCAAGAACTAAGGTGCTACATATGTTTTCGTACTAGATTAAATTGTTCTAACAATAATCAGCTATAAGAACACTAAATGAAAATAGAACCACAACAACAAGAACAACTCTCATATGAGGGCCTACTCTTTTATCCAGCAGGGAACCGATTCTCTCCCTTTCCTTGCCACATTTCAGGAAGTTCTGGCCCTTGCCACTTACCTCATATGAAGTATGAACCCTTCCGCGCAACTAGCTCGACAATGATGGCAGCAGCGACCAAGTAAGCAAAAAAATGCCTAGATAAAAAAAAGAAATGAAGAGATAGAAATGTAGTATTGTCCATCACCAACCTCTAAGATACTTACTACTTCACAAGAATCTGTTATGCAAATTAATCAAAATCCTACAGCATAGCAAAGAATCATAAAGTTTCAAACAATATTGGCCTCCTCCCTAGTCACTTTGAGCTAAAACAGTTAAGCATGCTGGTGATTAGAAAAAGCCACCTAACATTAAGCTCCAATATGGCCTTAATGGGACAACCCCAATGGAAATGGAAGTACTAAGAAAGTTGCTTGGATATCACTACAGAATTGTGGTACCATGGTGCATCCAGGAAGAAGTTCTCATTTTTACCCAAGAAAAATTCTATAAGCAAAATAGCTAGAGAGAACATACCATGATTGCTGAAGAACTTAGTGTAAATCTCTTGTACACACGAGAACCTGCAATCCACATTATCCTGTAGCCAAGTAGGGAATTTGCTCAGTACCTATAGACGAATAAAATCCTTTGAAATCAATGACTAAATGTCTAAACAAACAAAAAATACAACGATATCATATACATCACATGTAGAAGAACCCTGAGTAAAATGCCTGTATTGCCTGATCATCTAGAAGAGTTCCCCTCATTCAGCCGCTACTGGGTGCAGCAAAACAGAAAAATATTCATTGTGGTGAAACCAAGTGTTCCATCACACATGAAAGAACAATGATGCATAAAAAACAGCCACACAATATCATACTTAAGGATGCCAATACCAAGTGGACCTAAGAAAAGCCACAAAACGAAATCCTTTAGATAAAATCACCGTGCTCCAATGAGCCTATGCATGATAAATCATCCGTAATTTATTACTTATACAATAGACAGATGAGTCTTAGACGTGCATCATTTAAAAGGAGAGTACTCATGAAGTTCTTGAGGACATCAACGTTGCTTCAAACCTTACAAGAGGACGGGGGAGAGAGGAAAAAGTCGCACAATGTCTCCTAGCACAAAAGATTATCTGACATGCAAACACAAAGTAAACAATACATGGGCATATCCCATATACTATTCCACTATGAAATAGCTATTGAATTAGTTCACTGATAATTCATCAACAACCAAAGGAAAAAGATAGTTCTCTTAACATGAGGCCATTTGGTTCAGCAAAATTACAATGAAACAGAATTAGGAAACAAACCAAGAAGTATTGGAATAGTTTCTGATTTCTATTATCACAATGCTATTGAGAAATTTGATACCATAGTTTGAATTATTCCTCTAGTCAGTTCATCATTAGCTGAAGCGAAATTTGTGCTGCAAATATCGCATAGCAAGTTGCTCTAGACTGATCATCAGATTTCAATACTATTGATTGCTTTGGGCGCGTATGGAGTAATATTTCTTGTTGTCATAATGAATCTTCAGTTGGTGATGAATAAAGGATATTGATGGGGACCATCCTTCAAAAGAGCAACCTATTGGAGACCATCTTG